>MNCI01006946.1:312577-402724 GCA_015680685.1 Gnetum montanum | reverse complement strand
GGTCCTTATAATACCTACTTGTAACAAATAAAATTTTGCAAAAACATTTGTGCACAACTCTGCAATATACTCCTAATTTTCCCCAGAGAAAGCGATAGTTCCACAAGAAAACTAGAAATAGAGCAAGATTCGATGGAAATAGACAGAAAAGAAAAGAAAGCAGATTTGTGTAGACCTCAAATATTTAAACAAGGTAAAATGACACGAGTAAACACTTCGCAATAAAGCTATCCCAAATTCAATATCTATGAATTGTTCAAACTTCCAAGGCCCAAACAAGCAATATCTTCAAGACAATCCTACTATGCTACCAAAAATTGTTGCGTAAACTACCAAGTACGAGACTCCATTTTGACTAGATAATAGATGTCAACGATTGCATTCAAACAGAACCTTTAAAAGACTTGACAATTTCTGATTGAAATACCACAAGAATTCACTTTAAAGATAAAAAGAAGCTATTCAGGTCCCATCAAAATACCAAAGATTCTCTGAACCCTCTCGACTACTGAATTGTTCAACGGCGTGACTACAAACAGAGGCTCTCTTACAACAATCCAATAGCAGTTCCCACATGTTGCACAATAACAAAATTTATTACTAAAATGCTCTTAAGGCTTTAAAACACAAGCGTTTCTATGGCAAAATTTTAATAGAAATTTCTATCGGGCAACAAGAACAGTAAGAGCAATCTAAAAATCCCAAAATTACTTGCCAAGGATGATACTATCTAAACCACTAGCTAAGCAATTTAAACAAAACAAAAAATGAAATGCATAACTCACTGGACCATGACAAAGAGGCTGAAATCTTTATTCTAGCAAGCCATCTTGCAAACAATCTTCTTTACAAATCTTCTTTGATCCCAAGTGTGATGATGTGAGACCCAATGTTGTTCCTCCTTCCTCCTTGACCCCTGAAGCCTTTTTATAGGGTTCAAAGGTAGGTAGGGAAGTTACATATTCAAAAATATCTCACCTAACTTTTCTCCCAAGTAACTTAGCCAACCAATGAGGAGATTACTTGCCCAACAAGTTAGGAGGTTACTTGCCCAACAAGTTAGGTAAGTTACAACAATTTTGGGTGGTTGCAACCACTAAAGAGAAAAAGAGATTGACAAGTGGTCTTGGTAGTTACAATATTATAGAAAATTAAAATACAATCTCTAAAATACATGGGAATACAAGCTATAGTTGCAACTTACTCCATATATATATATCCTTTTAATTTTGCTTCTTCAAAATGAGATGTTAAGTCTTCTAAGTGATGTATAGGGAAGTTACAATTTCCAAATATCTCAAAAATATCTCTCCTAACTTCTCTCTCAAGGAATTTGACTAACCAATCAGAAGATTACTTGTCCAACAAGCTAGGAGAAGGTTATGTGGTTAGGGAGTTAGGAAGTCATGCATGAAATGAGGAGCATTTTACGCTAACTTTAATGTAATGTGACATTGAATAGGATAACCAATATTGCAAATTTTAAATGGGCAGTAAATAATATATTTCATAACTTGGGATGAATGATGGTAGGTCTCTAAGACTTCATACGATGAGTACTTCATATTGTGAATATATATGTATCTATATATATAAATTATTAGTTAATTTATACTCTATTTTTAACATATGCTTTGAGCGGTAGAAATAATTGAAGAATTTTTTGGCAAAAACGGCGAAATGATTTTCCTTCTCTTCCCTGTAAATCGCGTGGAGGCTTCTTCACAGTTCCAGGGCAACGGTCTTTCGCTTATTTTTGCCCAAAACCTGCAAGAAATGACACATGTTTGTGTAAAATTTGAAATGTAGCATCAGCAAAACCGCAGATTCAAACTGCCGCCGCACAAGAAGGCTCTGCAACCGCAATTTGATCATCGCGCGCTAGAGGAGAAAGGGTTTTTTTTTGTGTTAAGAACAATGAACCCCAAACTGAGGGTTTCAATTTCTGTTTTGCCCCCAAAATCTAGGGCTTCCTGCGTTTTTGTTCTCTTGCTTTTTTTTACCTATCTCCAATTGCCTTCGATTTCAAACCCGAGATGAATGTGCTATGGATCGGTTGCTGAAACTACTACGGCGTTCTAAACAAAATAGGGGCATCCTTCTCTGTGTACTATATACACAGAAGATTTCCATATTTTTTTTTGTTACGTTCCCATGTTTTGCCCTCGCCTTCTATTGGCCTCGGTTCTGTCTAACTTTTTTACGTGTTTGCGGCCTGAAACTCCTGTGAAAACAAATCATTGGTGCAAGAAGGGCCTCCCACGCATTTCCTGAACTTTGATTTGGTGTCTGGTGAGTTGGTAATGTAGCTTCAGCGGGTACGTGAGAGAAATCTAGAGCCAATATGCAGAAGGAAAAACGTTAACATGACAGCATTTAGTTCTATTTTTGTTTTTTTTTCTCTGGTTTCGTTTTTCCAGCAGCGTATGGGTCTCGGATCATACGTGAATTCGGATTTTTTTTGTGAATACAGAAACCTTTACACCCTTTGACACTTACAAATTCAAAACCAGATGAACTCTTTAGCCGATTTATTTTGCTATTTTGTCCATATATTGCTTTCTTGTAGTAAATAATCCTTCTCTTCTTTTTATTCCAACCTTCACTTGACACTCTTGCTTTACTTTTCAAGAAGGCTTTTATCATCAAGATTATTTACCAGGCTTTCTTCTCCAAGAATACCCATTACTCACAAGACTAGACTGCAAATTTTCAACCAGGGATTTTGCTCATGTTTTAAACAAAACATTTCAACAAAATATTCTAACTGCTCCATGTAATGGCCAAATGTGCCAACAACATAGTGCTTGGTAACCCCAATAGTGGATACATGGATTCAAGACTTGTCTAAAAAGTGGAAATGGATGCTTGTGTTAGGACTAGTTAGATATTAGTTAATTAGTTATTAAATTGCTTCATTTCTCTATTTCAAGCATTAGAAACATAAACCATAAAATAATAAAAATTAGATACCTTGATTATAGTTAACCATACCTTGTGCATGACAAGTGTAATTGGGAAGACAATGAATGACTATTAGGGCAGAGTTCACTTCCTAGAAGACTAGTGTACTGGAAGAAAGAGTTTGCAAAATTTGACCGAATCATGCGTGAACACTTCATGATTCATATGGTTTGGCATATAGGCATGTCGACTACTCATCATTGTGGTATAAACTAGACTTAACAAAGGTCACAAGATTACATTTTTCTTATTCTTGACAACAACATGATAGGCAATGATATCTATGAAATCAAAGTATATCATCTTTAATTATGAGATTAAAATTCTCATGGTGGTAGTGATACAAGATTTTCTCCACTCATTCTTTTAACAAAACACTCCAACAACTGATCTATGGGGAAAATTAGATCTTTCAAGGCATAATTTGTCTTCATTGTTTGAAAACAAATTTATAAGAATCTTTTCTAAAGTTTAGAAAATCATCAAGTTTATTTAGCCTCATATACAAACTAGCCATTACTATAGGTCCTAATGAAATTATCTACCACTAAATCATTACTCATCACTATGAACTTCATAAAAGTTTTCAAACTAGGCCTCTTTACTCTACATCATGTCCTTCCTTGATTAACCCTATGGCCAATGTTAGATCATAATAATTATGTTGATCACTGACCCTAGGATCACATATTTGATGTACTCCATAGTTAATAATAGGTCAAAATTTCTTATTTTGTTAATCATCGGTTCATAATGAGAGGCCATTGTTGCATGCAATTTGATCTTCTTTATGACTGCTTTAAAATTGAAGGATTCACTGTGAGAATTATCATAGTGGCTACATGGTTATGATGTTGGTGGTGATGAAGGCAACAATGTTTTACTCTCCATATGCTCTAGTAATGTTAGTGATGGGGTGTAATGGTTATAGTTTCTCTTTGATTAACTACATTCCCATCCATGGCCTCTAGCACTGTGAGCAATTTTTACAAATAGTTGGTCTAAAAATAGAAAAAAATAAGACCTTTTGTAAATTCAGAATTTGAAATGCAAAAAACATTATGCATATATATTTCAATTCATTGTGCATAATTCTCTTAATTTCAAAAAAAAAAAACAATAGAATTGTGAATCATTTTTCTCTTTATAATTATGATAAAAAATGATGAGATTTTTATTGTGAATTAGAAAACGATACTTCCAAGATGAAGATGAAGATGAAATTAAGCTAAAATGCAAGTTGTTAAATAACAAGGTTGTTGTTTCTGTGTGCTCACTCGTTATAGTTTTCTAAATTTGTTTGTAATATGAAAAATGAAATTTAACACTTAAATTTTATACTTACCATTGCATTTAATGCACCTAACTACTACACCATGAGCACCTCATGATGGTAATTTGAAATTCATCAAAATATTATGCTCCAATACCATGGTAAAGTTTTGTGATGTTAATCACCAGGTCAAAGATACAATAGAAACAATTTTATAACTATTGAGATTGAAATAAACATGCACCATGTGATATAACAAATTCATGGTGTTGCATGTGTAAAATCTTAAAACATAAATAAAAAAATTAATATAGAAATATAAAATAACCAAATATCTCTTTAATAAGATTTATACTATGTTATACATTGTTGTTTTTGTATTGTATATATTAATGATGAATTGCATGGTTTCGTTGCATTAACAAGATGTTATTGACTTAACCCCATCAATGGGATCTTGTCGACGTGATCCTGTTGACACATGGTTTGACCTATTGATGTGTACTTGTCGATGGGGCATCCTATTTCACCTATAAATGTGTTACTACCCACTACATTTATGACATCTCTTTCATTATTGCAATGAAGTTCTTTTTGTGTTTCCTCTCAGAAGTTAGAATATTTTTTGAGTGTCCACAGTACGAGTCAAAGAGTGTATGAATCTTTATTTGAGCACTATTGTACCTGAGCACTTTAGTGTGTGTGGCAATAATGATGAGCTTTCTAATCAAACCTTACAACATTTGGACTAGATTAATTATTTCCTTTATGCATTTAATATTCTAGCAATTTCCTTGAATGTTTTAAGGAATTAAGCAATTAAGTAATTAATAGTGATTAAATAGTAAACATAAGTACAACCACTTCAAGGATACATCTAATGCTTGATAATCCCAGTAACGCTTAACATTTGATAACCCAGTAGTTCTATATGTGTTCAAAATGTGTACGACAAGTGGGAACGAATGTTTATGTTGGGATTAGTTTAGTATTAGCTAGTTTAAATTAATTTAGCAATTAAATATTTTATTCTTTATTCTTTATTCTTATGTGACTTGGAACATAAAAAAAATGATAAAAATCACATACCTCAGTTACACTTAACCACATCCTCAAACTTCACAAGTGGAATTGGGTAGGCAACGATTACAATGGTTAGTGTCACCTCTTAGAACTAGTATACGAAGAAACCTAAAGTCTTTGGAATTCAACCGAATCACTGAGTGAATACTAGTGATTCATATGATTGGACATAGGGTATACTCATTTCTCATCATTGATGTTGTTGTCAAGGACTTTAGTTAGTTTCGTGTGCTATCTAGGACTTAGTGAAAAATCAATCACCATCATTGGATTGAACCTTAAAGTTGAAATCATTGTAACATTAATAACAACTGTAAAAAGCATATTGATAATTTTCTTCTGATCCAAAATTTCTTCTTCTTACAGGGATGATTCTCCACTAAAATTTTAGCATACATCTAATCCAAGGAATGAACAATCAAACCAACTAGTGCCCCAACAATGCCAAGTGGTATATACTCATCCAGATGAGTATGTGTCTAATTTCATCTTTGTCCTACATCAAGATGACTAGATGCAATGGAGAGACATGGAGGGAAACATTATGTTGCTTCCCAATCGATCAGTTCCTACAATGCTTCAACAAACTCTTATGATGTTGGGCATCCAAGGGCTCCATGTTGAATACATTATGTAGGATCATAACTCCAGGGATTATCATCCCACTAAAGCATAATGTAAAATCAATTAGCAATAGGAGAAACACTATGAAGCTACAAAGGGAAAATGGTTCAATAACCCTTTGTTCCTGCTAGGCTAGAAAGATAGTGAGGATCCCTTCTCTACAGGTTCTCATTTCACTAACTCTCCTTCCCTTGGTTTCAATGAAGGGGGCTTGAACTAGAATTTACAGTTCATTATAAACAATCTTGGTTCAGGCAAGACTAGGTCTCATGATCATGGGGGTTCCAAAGGTGGGAGTCATGGCAAGGATAGGGACATGCATCATAATGATGATCATGGTCATGACCATTGAAGAGGGGGTGGCAAGAACCATGATGCTAGTCCTCATTCCTCTTCATCTTTGCCATCCACTTCTTGCTCCTCTAGCTCTAAATGAAGTTGTAGAGGAAGTGACTATAATGGAGGTGACTGACATTATAGAGACAATTACAATTGTAGAGCCCACTAGAATGATTGAGATTAAGGGCATGGGCATTCAAGGGAGGTCCACCATCATAAGAGAAGGAAAAATAGAGGGCATCATAGGCATCATGATCATCATAAAGGCCATGACTATGATGAGCCTTTGCTTGCTACTCAAAACATGTTGAATATCATAGAGGTAGTCAAAATAACAACAAGGCATGTGAAAGATAGTTGAATAAAATAGTTAGACATGAACAACATCCTAAATTTTGAAGGGGGATACAATTCAGATTTATAGAACCATATACAAGCCATTCATGATGCTTGTGCCTTGTAAAACATAAAAAAAAACATAGAAAACATTTAAGCTAATCCTTAGGATACTCATAAAAGAAGCAAAAGGTTGGTACCACTCCTTAGAGTTGGAATTAATCCATAGATGAAGTATGATGCTTGAGCTATTTAACGATAAATATCAGACATACTCTAGAGTATCCAACTTGAGAAAGTAGATCCAAGGTTGATAGCAAGGAACACATGAACCCTTGGATGCATCCATGGGTAGGTACTATTCCCTTTTGCACCTATGTCTTGGCCATGGTTACTCTAAAAGGGAGTAGCTTTGCCATATCATAGATGGGATCTAATTAAAAATGAGAAGAACACCTGGGGCTATGCCTAAGCAAGACTATCAAAACTTAGAGTCCATTAGATCCAAAGGCTCATTAAGTAGGTTGCTAAAGAAGAAGGAATGCTCAGAAAAAGAGAAAGTGCAGAGGAGTACAACTGGGATCCTTTTATCTAAAAAAGGAAAGTTTGGTTTGTTGACAATGAGGGGGAGGCATCACTTGATGAGGTGGTGCAATGGAAGGCCTTGCTGATTCAAAAATCTATGTTTAAAATTTCAGCCAAAGTAGGCAAAATGTGGGATTCTTTGGATGAAAAGTTCCAAACTACTTTGAAAATAGTAGAAGCATCTAAAGAGTAAAGTAGTGATCATGATTGTAAGAGAATGAAGGAAGCTGAATGTGCATGCCAAAGGGGTAAGGGCAAAGTTTCTACCATAGAAGGGGTTGTGGAGTTTGAATAAAATGACGATGATGGATGTGACATTTGTCAATACGAACATCTTAAGGGATGTTACCCTGTTGTGTCACACTTATAGGAATCTGGGGTGTATGCTCTAAATCCTAGATTGGCAACTAGGCAAGCACCTAGAAGATTACCTTATCCTCAAGGAAATCCATGGTAGTTCCACCAACAACAAGCCTATTATCCAAGTGGAGCTCCACTAGAACTATTTGAGTAGTATCATCAGTGGCAACATCCAAAATCATGGGGGATGCCACCACCAAGGTAGCAGTACCCTTACAAATAGCTTGATCCATATGGGTACTTTTTTTAGAAACCCATGTCTTTGAGTGACTCTTCCAGTAATGTCTCATTCCAACATCACTACTACCCTCCTGAGTATTACATAGATCATTCTCCATCTTCAAGAGGGGAGTCCCCATATCCTTATCATCCTTCCCATCCTTTTGTGCATGTTCCTCCACTATCAACCTAATTACCACCTACTCCATTAATGCAGGGTGATATTCTAGCCTAGCCATAGTAACGTAATGTTACTAGGGCTATTAAAATACAACTAGCTCCTCAACTGAATAGTTCAGAACCCAGAACTAGAAAAAGATCATTCTTCCAAACCATTAGTCCTGCAAAGCCCTCACAAACTCATGCTATTGATAACCGTGCTTCTTCCTCATGCTTTGCATCCAATCCATTCGAGTACCCTTCAAACCAAACACCTCCTAAAGTGCATACCATCATGATAACCCATGTAGTAACTAATTGGATAAAGGTTGGCTACCTTCCTATGAAAAGGTCTAATCTTAAGAGTCCCTTAATCTATCTCCACATCATTGGGAATGAGCCTTGAAAAGCTCTTCTAGATTCAGGTTTTGATGTTAATTTGACTTTTCATGAGATATACAAAGTCTGGAACCTACCTCCACTTAAGAAGAGTAACATATGTCTTGAATTGGTAAACCAATCCATCACTATTTCTTTGGGACTAGTGGAGGACATTGTGACTACCATCTATGGGTAGTCCTATTTATTTAACTTCCTAGTGATCTATGTGGATAACTACAAGGGGGACTTCCCAATCATCATGGGAAGGGCTTGGCTAAGTAGCGTTGATGCATGGTTGTGAATCAGAGATCTTACCTTAGAGATTTCCAAAGAAAATGCTTTTGGAAAGATCGAGAAGAAGAGAGTTCCATGCATCACGTACAGTGATATAGGGTGCAACTATGTGTAGAAACTATGGGCTAGAAAAAGCACATCAATCACAACATGCAGATAGTGTGTAGATGAATTTGAAAGTCAAAGGTGCCCATATGCAGTAGCCACAAACCAAGAGGGAACCTAGTGGTTGATAGATGATCCTGAAAGTAGCACACTTTGCATGGAATCCACTAAGAGGTTAACGTGTGCTTATGTTGAAGGCATGGATGAATTGGAGAAATTTCATCACCAACTTGCTAATGATGAACCTTGTGATACTTATTAGGGAGAGTTGGAGATCCTTGAAAATTTTAAATAGGAGCCCTTGAAGTTGAAAACTCTACCTACTGGCATGGAATATGCATTTCTAAAAAATGACAAGCTAGTGATAATCAATGCCAACCTTGGTCCTAAATAGAAAGAGATACTTTTGAAGGTGGTCAACAAATGGCTAATAGCCTTTACTTGGTCATATCCTGAACTCATTGGAAATGATCCTTGGATATGCTAGCATTGCATCTATATGGATCCTTCCATCAAGCCAAAGAGGTATTTGTAGCATCAGCTAAATCCCAAGTTGAAGTAGATCATCAAGAAGAAGATTAAACAACTCCTTAAGGCAAGGTTCATCTATCCAATTGTGGATAGCAAGTGGATTAGTCCACTTGTGATCATGCTAAAGAAAGGTGATAAGTGGAGGATTTGTATTGATTTCAGATTGTTGAACATGGTGACCTACAAAGATCATTTCCTATTTTCATCTATGGGCTAGGTGTTGGACACTATCTCTAGGAATTGCTATTATAGCTTTTTGGATGGTTATAGTGGCTATAACCAAATTCAGATTACATCAAAGGATCAGGCTAAAACTACATTCACAAGTCCCTAGGGGAGTTTTACATATAGAAAGATGTCTTTTGGTCTATGTAATGCCCCTACAACATTCCAACACCTTTTCCTAAGCATTTTTCAACAATAGATTGGTAGTGGGATGGAAGTCTTTATGGATTACTTCTCCACATATGGTGCTATATTTGAGCAAGCCCTAGACTACCTTGAGAAATTTCTGAAAAGGTGTGTGGAGACCAATCTTCAACTCAATTAGCAAAAGGACCATTTGATGGTCTAGGGGAACATTGTGCTAAGGCATAGAATCTCACAAGCAAGGATCAATGTGAACCTTGAAAAGACTAGGATCATCCAAGAAATTAATCATTAGATAAAAACTATTAAAGATGTCTAGTCATTCCTTGGACACATTGGCTACTACTGGTGATTCATAGAGAATATCTCTAAGATTGGTAAAGTGTTGTTGGAGCTTAAAAAGAAAGATGCTCTATTTGTATGGACTAATGAATGTGAAAAGGCATTCCACCAACTCAAATAAAAGCTTATAGAAACTCCAATTCTATGAGCACTTGATTGGTCCCAACTATTTCACATCATGATAGATGCATCGAACTATGCCTTGGAAGCCATGCTCACGTAGTTGGATAATCATAAACATTCTTATTACATCCACTACGTGAGCAAAAGCATTGTGGGTGCACATATGAACTACACCACAATAGAGAAAGAGCTAATGGTGGTGGTGTATGACTTGGAGAAGTTCAGGTACTATGTGTTTGGATACAAGGTGTTTGTGCATACAAACCACAGTGCAATTTGCTTCTTGATGAAAACCAATGGTAATCCCTCATGTCATATGGTGGTTTGTGATCTTTTAGGAATTCGATCTTACAATGGTAGATAGAAATGGGACCAAGAATGTGGTCGCTAATTACTTTTCTTGGTTATGATGAAACAACAAAGAGGAGGAGAGCCCACTTTCTAATTAGTTTTCTTATGAACTCCTCTTTGCTGGTGTGATAAATGAATAAGTTTCCATTGATAAATGAACAAGTTCCCATTAAACCTACATGGAATGATGGCATTCTCACTTATCTTCTCACTTTGGAGATGCCATAAGAGTTAGACCATAGGAAGAAACAAAAATTTCTTCATCAGGCTAAATGTTTGATGGAAATCAATGGACACCTTTACAAGGTATGCATCGATGGCTTGGTTTGTTGGTGTGTTCTTAATGCTGCCCAATTGTGTGTTCTCTAAGATGCACATGAGGTTCCTTGTGGGGACCACTATGCTTGGAGACACATGATCATTAAGATCTTGATGGTAGGGTAATATTGGCCAACACTCTTCAAGGACATCCACCAATTTGTCTACTCTTGTGAATGTTGTCAATGTAATGGTTGTATGACTGCTTGAATGGAGGGTCCTCAGTAGTGGATTCAACCACTAAAACCTTTTAACATATGGGGCATAGACTTCATGGGTTCCATCACATCCATGTCCAATGGAAAGAAGTACATTATAGTCACTATTGATTATTGTATGAAATAGGTAGAATTAGCAACCATCACCAAATGTACATCTTTCATTGCTACTGAGTTTGCACAACAGAATATTATAAATAGGTTTGGAATGCCACGTGCACTAATCTCTGATAATGGAACTCATTTTATAGGAACCACCTTTAGAAAACTCATGTAACACTTGGGAGTAGAACATAAATTAACAACACCTTACCACCCCCAAGCCAATGATCAAGTATAGGTTACCAATAGAGAGATCTCTAAAATCCTTATGAGAACAATTAGTAAATATAGGAGAGATTGGAGCACAAAACTCAACGATGCCCTTTGGTCTTATCGCTCAACATGGAAGCTCCCTATAGGCTACTCTCCTTATGAGCTTTTGTATGGGAAACTGCCAACACTTCCAATCCAATTTGAGCTCTGTACACTTTTAACAGCCTATGACCTTAACCTAGTTGTTATTAATGGTGGAGCCCTAGTCATCTATATGGGGTCTTTGTGGAAGAATATGACAAAAAATGGATATTTTGTCTTTTATAGCTACAGGAAAATGAGGGTTTTGGATGAAAAACGAGTCATCTTTTTCGATAGAGAGAAATATTTTTTGCATGTTAAAAATACAGTAGAAGTATTTCATTTATAGAATATGTCTTTCCCACGATGATAGAAAACTTAGAGAGATGTCTTTGTAGAGACATATTTGTTATTTCAAAGACATATTTCTCTTTTGAAAGACATTTTTTGTCAAAAATTAAGATGAGGTTTTGAAAGTCTGCCATTGGTCTATAGTCTTAGTGAAACCTTGAAAAGAAAAATAAAAACTGAACACTACCTACCTATCATGCTTTTGAAAGACAATGGAGTTTAAAGAGTTAAAGAATGTGTTTTCTCTTTTGAGTAATCTCCTTTGAACTAAACTTCCCAAATGTCCAATGCATGACTTCCTCTTACAAATTTGTTGGTGAAAGTGTCATGATGTCCTTGGTCTTGTTTAATTTTCCATTCCCTTTTGACAACCTTGGTCCTTTGAGTTGACTTATAGTCTTCTCTGTGATCCTACATAAAATGCTTTCTAGGTGCACTTTGATAAAACCAAGGAGTCTTGTGATATGCCCATGTACTCATATGATAAAACTTTAGATTGCACTCCCATTTTTTATGCCCAAACCTATTCAAATAATAACATCTAGTTCTCCTATTGAAAAAATGACTAGATGGACCAAACCTTTAAGGAGTTTTATGTTGGCTAGGAGCTTCCTTTGATGTAGAGTCCTTATTTCTCAAAGGTTTCTTTAAATGGAATGAAGGTTCCTCTTCTTAGTGGTAACATCCAAGTCCACTTTTGTCTTGTGGACTTGTTTGTTATCCAAGAACCATTTGAAGAGACTCTTTTTCTTTAGCCATTCTTTCCTTCACTAACTTAACATCAGTTAGTTCTTCCTTCATCTACTCACATGATTTGGTTAGTGTTTCATTCTTAGCCTTGACGTCTAAGAATTGTTTGTTAAGATCAAAAATAGTTAAGTTTAATGAGGATATTTCTTGATCTTTAGACTTGACTTTTTTACTTAACTTGGTGCAAAGATTTTGAAAATTTAAAAGTTCTTTAGATAATAAATCAAAACCCTCATTATCATTAAGTTCATTGTCTGATGAATCATCATCAGTAAGCGCCATGTAGATAAGATGAGAATTTCTGCCATCTTCCTCTACTTTTTCTTCATTCTACTCCCCATCATCCCAACTTGTATAGATGTTGGTTTTCTTACCTTCTTTAGTGGGTTTGTTCTTGAATTGCATCCTAAAACTACTAGGGCATTCAAAAGCCATATGCCCTCTACCACCACACATCTAACATTCTACTGAAGAGAAATCTAAATTGGAATTAAAAAATTTATTACCTCTTTCCCTACCTTTGGATTGATTGAATCTTTGTTAATGAGTTTCTTTGTTCGTTCTAGTGATTAGTCATTGTAGTTTTCGTATGAGAAGAGCAATCTCATAATCATTTCCCTCATCATTCTCATTAAGCTCCTTCTCCTTTGAGGAAATCATCAAGGTAATAGGTCTTTCTTGAATAGCTTCTTCACTTGTGAAATTCATTTCATAAGCAATGAGAGCACTTTGAAGTTTGTCAAATCTCAAAGTTGAGAAATCTCTTATTTCCTCCATGACTATAACCTTTGGTCTAAACTTTGGTTGTAAAGTTTTGATCATTTTGATAATTACATTGCCTTCAGGCAAATCCTTTCTTATCCCTCTAATTTCTACAACAATATCATTAGCTCTAAAAAAATAATCCTTGATTTTCTCACCCTCTCTCATTTTGAGTTTATCATATTCACTTTGTAAAATTAACAATTTTAATCACTTAACATTAGATGTTCCTTCATAAGTGGCTTCTAAAGTTTACCAAATTTCTTTGGTTGTTGATGGGACATGATATCGCATGGGCTGCGATATTGTGTATGCGATATTGCGGCCGTCGCAATATCGCATCCCTCGCGATATTGCGTATGCGATATCGCATCCTCCCCCGCGATATCGTGTACGTGATATCGCAGTGCATTATCATATCTATAAATAAGAGGTGGCTCTCCCTTGTTTCATCATCCTAGGCTAGACAGTAGGGAAACTCTGGCAGATTGATCACTCTAGAGATAGAATATTTTCCATGTGCCCGTAGTAGGAGTCCTAAAGTGAATGGATCTTTATTCGAGCAAACATTGTACCTGAAAATAAGTTTGTGTACGGAAATAAAGACGAGCTTCTTGGATAAACCTCGCAGTGCATGGAATAGGATTTTATTATTGTTATTTATTACTTGTTATTTCTTACCTGTTATTTATTGTTTTCCTTCTCAACCCTTCTCTCCTAGTTAAGTGCCTCAGTATGACCACTTCAAGCACATGCGTTACATGTGGTGATCCCAGCAACGATTAGCGTTTGGTAGCCGCAGTTGCATCGGTTCAAGGTGTGTATGGTAAGTGGGAGCGGATGCTGATGCTAGGTAATTTAGACTTAGTTCATTAGTTAGAGTTAGTAATTAGTTTCTCAACCCTTCAACTCAATAGCTTAGGAGATAAAACATAAAAAGCTATAAAAATCATATACTTCAGACTTACTTAACCATACATCGTGACAATTACAAGTAAGTCTGGAAAGACAACGAATAATTAACCCTAAGTGTTCCATGGGGCATGTAGGCACTTAGTCTGCAGAGTTTGACCAGATCATGCGTGCTACGCTCATATTTGTATGGTTAAGTGTAGGGGTATCTCACCACTCATCATTGGCACCGTTGCCGGGGACTAAGTGTTTGTGTGCTGAATAGAACATAGGATATCACTCACATCGTTGGGAGCCTAAACGAACCTTTGGATTAATTTAAACAAAAATTTATATAATGGTAAATAGCATACCGATAAGACACTATGTCTTCTTCTTCTTCTCATAAGAGCAACTCACCACCTAAGGACCATACATGAAACATTCGGCAATCAAAAACACATAACTGAAATCAGCCAAGTCCTCAACAATACCGGATAGTCTATAGTCATCCTAATGAGTATATTCTAGACTTTACCTTTATCCTCCATCTAGATGAACAGATGCGATGGAGAGATTTGCAAGGTAACATAGTGTTACCTCCAGATTGGGCAGTCCCAAACATGCTTCTTCGTGCTTTGGCACAGATCGGCATGACAGAATTATATGCTAAATACGTTGCAGAAGACTTTGACATGAGGGATTATTATCCCACAGAAGCACAACATATGAGGGACTCAAGGCAGGAGAGCCAACATACACTGTTGAAGGGCAAAGAGGTCCCACATGTCCTTAGTGAAATCAGAGATGGTGAACCACTCATAACTGGTTCTCTATCAAAAGATGTTCCCCCTCCTAACGAAAGTGAGGAGGCTGGGTATTAGAACCTACGATCAACGATACATAACATTGGTTCTGAACCTCGTGAATGCTAACTGTTCATAGAGGAAATAACAACTCATGATAAGGATAGGTAGTTAGATTGTCATCACGATCGGGGCCGTAGCAGCCGAAGAGAAGGTAAGAAGCATCGTCATGGCGATGGTTCTCCTTATTCTTCTCCTTCATCTCATCACTCACCCTCTCCTTCCACATCTAGGTGCAACCATCATGAACATAACGGTAAGGATAGAGGTAGGAAAAATGAGAGACCTCGATGGGAAAGTCAAGAGAGAGGACAAGGGCATGAACGAAGGGAAAGTAGGGAACAACAAAGACATCATAGGTGTCATGAAAGAGATGATCATGACGAGCCCCTACTTGCAACTTGAAGTATGCTCGATATAATGGAGGCTGTAAGAATCCCAACAAGGCATTTAAAAGATAGTTGGATCAAATGCTTAGACATGAACAATATCCCATGCTTCAAGGGGGGATACAAAGCTGATCCGCAGCATCATTTACAAGCATTCCACAATGCCTGTGCCTTGCAGAACATAGAGAACAAGTGGAAAAAATTAAGTTATTTCCAAGGACACTCATAAAAGAAGCAGAGAGTTGGTACCCGTCCTTAGAACCGAAAACCATCAAGAGGTGGAGTACGATGTTATAACTCTTCAACGATAAGTATAAAATGTACTCTAGAGTGTCTAATTTGCATAAGCAGATCCAAGGCTGGAAGCAAGGTACTCATGAACCCTTGGATGTTGCCATGGCCCACTACTATGCATTGTTACATCATTGCCTGGGCCATGGATATGCTCAACAGGATCAACTTAGCCACATCGTAGATGGGCTCAGACATGAGACGAGGAGAACCCTTGGGACTTATGCCCAAGGGAGACTATCAGAACTTAGAGCCCATGATGTTCATCACTTGTTGGAATAAGTAGAAAAAGAAGAAGGTGAACTACGAAAAAGAGAGAGTGTGGAAGAATACAACCGTGATCCCTGCCTTCGGAAGAAGGGAGTGAACTTTTGTAATGAAGAGGATGAGTCACCACTCGAAGAGTTGGTGAACAGAAAAACCTTACCAATTCAAAAACTAACAACAGAAGTATCAACTAAGATGGATCAATTATGGGATTTCTTAGACTCCAAACTTGAAACTATCTTGAAAATTGTAGAGGAGTCTAAGGAGGAACAAAATAGTGACAAAGGTAAGACAAAGCGGAGAAATTCAGGCCCTGCACATGACAAGGGTAAGGGAAAAATTACTATCTCTGATGAAGTTGTGGATTCAGACACAGACGATGATGATGGATGTGAGATCTGCCATTATGATCATCCCAAGGAATGTTGTCCAATCATCTCACATCTACAGGAGTCTAGGGTGTATGCACTTAATCCAGGACTTAACCTACGACAAACACCTCAAAGGTTACCTTATCCCCAAGGTAACCCAAGGCAGTTCCACCAACCATTGACATACTATCCAAGTGGGACGCCACCACAACCCATCGGACAACATCAACAGTGGCAATACCCACAGTCATGGGAGATGCTACCGTCGAACCATCAATAACCTTACCGGAAACTTGATCCTTATGGATATTATGTGCAGCAGCCGATTTCTCCAAGTGACTCGATGGGTCACACACTCCCCAACGTCACTACCAAGTTCGGGAGTACTTTAGGAGGACTCCTTCTCCTCCCGGAAGCACCCCAGATACTTACCATCCTCCAACTCCATTTTCACCTCTTCCACATATAGTTCCCATACAAACTTCTCCAACAATGCAAGGGAAACTCCCCACTCAACCGCAGCAACGTAACGCTGCGAGAGCTATAAATATTCAACCTACTGCTGGTTGTAACAACTGTAAAAAGAAAATACCTTTCTTTAGAACCAAAAGCCTAGACAAACTCTCGCAACAACAAGTGGTTGAGCCTATATACACTCCTCCACCATCTAAAACTTTGGAGCACCCTTCAGTCCAACAGAGCTGTACGCATACGGTTATGTTAACGCATACCGTAACCGACTAGATCAAGGTAGGCCATCTTCCCAGGAAACTCTCTGATCCTAGGAGCCCCTTAATGTATCTACAAATCATTGAGAACGCACCACATAAGGCTCTTCTTGACTTAGGTTCCGAAGTTAACCTAATTTCACAAGAAATGTATCAAGCCTGGAACTTGCCCCAACTTAAGAAGAGCAACATTCAACTAGAGCTGGTGGACTAGTCCATCACCATTCCCTTGGGATTGGTGGAGGACATTATTACCACTGTGTGTGGTTGGTCATACCTAGTCAATTTCTTGATGATTGAAGTTAACAACAATGAAGGGGACATCCCAATTATAATGGGAAGTTCATGGCTAAGTACTGTAGATGTGTACCTAGGGATCCGCAATCTTTCCTTGCAGATATCTAAGATAAACATTTATGGAAAGATCAAGAAGAAGAAAGTTTCATGCATCACATACAGTGACTCAGAGGGTGATGACATGGAAGAATGTTCAGCATCTCTTCCATGTAATTGGTGTGTCCAAGAAATACAAATTCAAAGGTGCCTATATGTAGCAACCACACCAGTAGTACATACCCCGTGGTTGACAGCTACTAGAAAGAGCAACTTAATATGCATGGAACGAACTGAGGAAACAACCCATGTCAACAACGGAGGCATAGACACATTGGAGCATGAGCGTCACCAACTTCCACCCCTTAATCTGAGAAAATCAATGGTAAGAAGTTGGACACTTTTACGAAATTCAAATAGGTGCTCATTATTTCAGATCTCTCCCTTGCAATTCAGTCATGGGGGAGATGGCCACCTATGCTAATCATTTGGGGCCCTCAGTTCTTTTTAGTTTTTTTTACATGTTTTTGTTTTACACGTTTTTGTTTTCCACGTTTTTGTTTTACACATTTTTGTTTTCCACATTTTTGTTTTACACGTTTTTGTTTTACACATTTTTGTTTTACACGTTTTTGTTTTACATGTTTTTTTCTTACACATTTTTGTTTTACAAATTTCTTCAACTTTTCTTGTTTTTGTTTTTCAAAATCGTTATCCTTTTTCATT
Source organism: Gnetum montanum (assembly GCA_015680685.1). Classification (NCBI taxonomy): domain Eukaryota; kingdom Viridiplantae; phylum Streptophyta; class Gnetopsida; order Gnetales; family Gnetaceae; genus Gnetum; species Gnetum montanum. The sequence continues at coordinate 384,629 of MNCI01006946.1, read as the reverse complement.
TTGTGTGTGTATGTGTTCATGTGTTATCCACCCTATAAGTTTGTCACCTAATAATTGTTCTTCCCGATGGTATGAACTATTTTTCATTGATTACTGATGTTTAGTTTTTACCTTTAAGTTATGATGTTGATACTAAGGTATGTTTCTTTTGATATGGTAGGCAATGAGTTCACTTCATCCATCCATCCACCAATTTCTATGGTCTCTCTCGGCTTGGAAATGTACAGTCCCTTTCATAATAAGAACTTTAACGAATCGATGATTGGGCATTTCTCAAACTAAGGAAGGACTCAAGGTTTGAAAAGGATGTGACTTCAAGGGAACTTGATGCTTTTGTGTTGGCCATTCTCTTGGGTGCTTGGATGTTTTCTCTTTGAGTTTTCTTACTGTTCCGATGTTACCCAATTATTGGAAGCTAAGACAATAAAAATAAGAAGTCTTTGCGTGGTGTGGTTCTCACACATAAAAACACAAAACAAAAAAAAAATAAGAGAAGAAGACAAAGTGAGAATTCAAAGAACACCCCTTAGACAAAATAAACTTGGGCTACAAGCATTGGTTATGGAACCAAAAATGTTCCCTCTAACTAAGGCCCTTCTCGCTTCCCATTCTCTCCTCCTTATTTTGTCGGAATGGTGGTGAATCTTGGGGGAAGCATTCTTGTTATTCAAGGGGATGGATTAATCAGATAGATTGATGTGAAGTCACTAGATGTGGTTGGTTTGAGGCCGGAGTTGGAATGAGATTTGCCAAGTCACATTAATCATGAAACACACAAGGGGCTGTACACCACCTTGTTCTTGGGTTTCCATTCCACTCTCTTCTCTCCATCTTTCTCTCCATTGTTCACCTCATTGTTGGTTGTATCAATAGTGTATATTTTGGTAGATACATTGTTTTCTTTTTGGTAAATTCTTGTGGTTCAAACTTTAAATCTTGTTCCAAATGACATTCCCAGAGCCTACGGACTCTTTGAATGTGGGTTTGTCAAGGCATTAAGGGCATGAGCCTACTTTGGGGAGGACCCACTGACATTCCTATTTGGTGCACCAGTTAATTTCTTCTCCCTTAACATTTTTGCAATCCATTTTATTTTTTTCATTTCCATCTTGACATCCATTTCATCGATGTCCTAGTTGTCTCTTTTTATCTATCTTTCTTATTCCTTTTCTTTCTCCATTCTCATGCTACTGGAGGTTCGCGATTAGTCATGGGGGTATGGGGCTCGATTTTTTCGATTTTCTCCTAGCCTCGATTTTTTTCGATTTTTTCCTAACCCCTACACCTTCAGTAGTCATCATTAATATATCTCCAGATCCGTATCAGCCATACCAAAACCCAGCCAATGGACCTTTCACCGTAGCAAGGTATTAATTACATGATGATTCATTTACCCTTGCTAATATACAACTGTGTTGTGTGTGTAGATGGTGATCATGCAACAACAGATCAGATTTGGAGGGAGCTCTTGGAATGGAGCGGTGCTGAAGCAGCTATGCAAGGAGCAAGATCAATGGTGCACTTACAGATGGACAACGAAGGGCGCAATCTTGGCATTGGCAGCAACAACACTTCTTTTTTTCTTCTCTCTCAGTTGCCAACTAAGGCCTGATGTCAATGTAATAAGGTGTTCACTCTTGTTGTCATGAACACTAGTTTTGTCAAGTCTTGTAATGATGATCTATTCACATGTCATCCCATTAGTTTCCTTTGAGTCAATAATCCCATACCTTCTCGATATTATTGTAAGAAACTCGAGGACAAGTTTTCATTTAGTCATGGGGGTATGATGGGATGTGATATTGCATGGGCCATGATATCGCATATGCAATATCACGACCATCGTGATATCACATTCTCCCCCGCGATATCGCATACGTGATATCGCGGTGCGCCGTCATATCTATAAATAAGAGGCAGCTCTCCCTTGTTTTATCATCCTAGGCTAGACAGTAGGGAAACTCTGGAAGATTGATCACTCTAGAGATAGAATATTTTCCATGTGCCCGTAGTAGGAGTCCTACAGTGAATGGATCTTTATTCGAGCAAACATTGTGCCTGAGCACAAGTTTGTGTACGGAAATAAAGATGAGCTCCTTGGATAAACCTTGCAGTGCATGGAATAGGATTTTATTATTGTTATTTATTACTTGTTATTTCTTACCTGTTATTTACTGTTTTCCTTCTCAACCCTTCTCTTGTAGTTAAGTGCCTCAGGACGACCACTTCAAGCACATGTGTTATGCGTGGTGATCCCAGCAATGATTAGCATTTGGTAGTCGCGGTTGCATCGGTTCAGGGTGTGTACGGTAAGTGGGAACGATTGCTAACACTAGCTAATTTAGACTCCTTTTCCTCTTATGACCATTTGTTATGAGGCTTGATGATGTTGGTGGTGCCATCGATAGGTGGAGTGTAGCCTTCTAGAATTCACTCCCATGCTTCAAAGTCCATGGATTTGAAAAGTCCTTGCATTCTGACTCTCTAATAGGTGAAGTTGAATCCATCATACATGGGTGGCTTTATGTAAGAGGTTCCCTCAATTGTTCACTTTTGAAATTGATGATGATAAAGAAGAGTACTAGGCTTTAATACCACTTGTGGATCATAAATGTTATAGTAGGGGGGGGGGGAGGTGAATAAGTTTCCCAAATTGAACCTGTATGAAACAAAGAACACACATAAATTTATGTGGTTCCCCAACTTTGGTACTTCACATTTAGAGGATAGATTGCTAACATACCTTTGGATTTTGTTACTTGCAAAATGTGGTTGAAGGATCCACATCCTATATAGTCTTTAAGCCCTACTTTGGAGTATTATACATAGCACTAATCACTCAACCCTACAAGGTCCCATCAAGCTTGAAAATGTGGTTTCAAGGTTTCCAAAACCTTTACAATCTTGAGCTCTGCACTAGAGTGTTGTACTGCAACACCAACAAATCAATCTTGCAAGATCCCAATAAGTGCAAGCATATCAACTCTGCAAGGTAACAAGAACAAGAATTACAAGGGATAATTGTAACTTAGTTTTCTGATCCTTGTACAACTAGGTATAACAAACTTTACAATTCCAAAATGATAATACAATGAGGAGTAATAGAGAATTAAATGATTACAAATGATTGTACAATGAATACAACAAGGCTTGCACATTTCCCAATGCACATCAAGTCTTCTTATTATTGTTGTGTTTCTAAATTCATCTTGGAACTCATGTAATGTCTAGGCAATGGTCACTAACAGTAATGGAAGATGTATTTCTCATGGCTGAGATGTCTCTTTGAACTTGCCTTCAATTCTTGGAAGATGACTTTGTTTCTTGCAAGATGTCTTTCTGAAGTCTCCATTCTAGAAAGACATCTTTGTCTTAGGAAAGATGTCTTTCTAAAGTCTCCATTCTTGAAGACGTCTTTGTCTTATGAAAGACATCTTTTTGAACTTGGTTTGCATTCTATAAAGACATCTTTGCCTCGTGAAAGACATCTTTATCTAAGAAAGAAATCTTGCAATTTTTGAAGATATTTTTGTCTATGTTTATTCCAACTCTACCAAGATGTCTATTTCTTCTTAGATATGTCTTTCTTCATCTTCCTTTGCATGATGAATTCTTCATTCTTTGTTCATAACCTTACTCAATCCAAGTTCTTGTCTTGCAAGCACAACAACTACACACACATACAAACAACCTTTGTCTTCCAATTTTCTTAATGTTTTGACATGCCAAAACCAAAAGGTTCATAAGATCTTCGTCATGGGGGTCACAAACCTTAAGTTTTTGATAAATTTTTTTTTCCAAAATTTTTCTAATTCCCACAAAGGTTAAACTAAGAAACCAACATTGAAACATCAAATTATGAGAGTTAAACCCCTCCAAAAAGCTCCGGTGACATTAAGAATGAAATAACATTAAAATAATAATAAAATAATTAATCTTCCATAGTCAAAACTTAACATAAGTGCAACCTCCCAATAGGATAAGGTACTTGAAGGTTATAAGTTACACATTATATGCTAATCCTTGGTTTTTTTGTGACCATGGATGGAACCTAAAGGGAAGCACACGTAGGAAGGGAGACTGTCCCAACCAAGGGACAAATGATCATGAATTAGAAGGGGCCAAGAACAATCCCATGAGCAAATAAAAACCCATGCAATGGGAACTCTTCGAGAGGATCCCAAAGTGGAATTTGTCTGATAGATTCCCAAAGAAGTGGTTGCAATGGAATAGTTTCCCCAAGATGAGGCACCAAAAACTAGACCAAACCTTGAGGTCACCTTGATGAAGGCCTACCTCAAGTAGATTGTGAACAAGAAGGTCCAAAAATCTATGCTCCAAGAATTAAACTTTGGACCTTTCTTAAATTTCACACCTCTAGAACTTAAAGCTCAATTGTAGAAGTCTCCCATGTGGCCCATAATCACTTCCAGTGGGGAGTGGTACATGAAAGAGACATAATCTGGAATAATCGGTAGGCCAATTCAACAATCAAGATTAAAGACATTTTAGTGTCCTCCTCAGCGAAAGCCATTGTTGAGGCCCTTGGATTACCAAAAACTGGGGCAAATATTGTTAAAATTCCAACATAGGTAGATCCTGGCATCAAAAAGGAATGGATGCAGTAGTGTTATGGAGTGGACTACAAGGAGTTCGATGCACTAAACATGGTGGAATGTGCATATTTCAAGATTGTGGCCTTTCACCTCAATCCAATGGTGAGGCTAAGAAAAATCATAGCCTTCTCCACTTATGCCTCTTAAAGCGGTAAATTCCTAGTTAACCTTCCATAGCTAATTTATCTTGAGATAGAGAAGCTCTTTAAGGAAAATAAACGTGGAAGGAAGGCACTCCCTTTTCCATGCCTCATCAGAAAGTTATGTAAGAGGGGAGGCATAACACACTATCCAATGAGATCCAACCATCTCTTGGGTAGAAATGATGAAGGAAAAGATGCTTGCCAAAGTCATTTAAGAAGAGGAGCAGTAACAACAACCTCCACCACCCACTCATGAAATAACATTATAGGCTTGCATTGCCAATTAGTGCATGCATAAAATCTGAGAGTAGCTCTTATGGTAGCAGAAGTAGTAAGTAGGAACGAGTGGTGGTGATCCATCTTTGTATTGCCCAACAATGAACCACCTTAATGAAGTGGCCCAAACAATAAGTCAGATGGAAGGTGGTGGGACAATTTTCTTAACCCAATGAATGTAGCTACCCATAAGGTCAAATCCTAGTGCTATAGAGGTAATGGTATCTCTCTCACAATAGTAGTAATTCTTAGAAATCTCTTAGAATGTTGCTACCTTTTTAGTATGTTTGGAGGAGGGTGAAGAGGTAACTATCTTGGTGATGTAGCACCATGGGCTAAAGATAGCAGCTAAGGTAGTTTTTAATAGAATTGTGAAAGCACTTAATGCGCTTATGATGTCTATCCTAGATGTTTCTATACTAAGAGATGTGTAGACATCTACAGGTACCATTAGTGGTAGATTGAGTGTAGCCCAGCATGAGGAAGTGCTAGATTGACTAGTGGGAACTGAGCAATTGATTCCAAATGCCTTCAATCTTCTAGATACCATCACTGTAACCTAGTCAAATCTATTAGAAGTGAGGGGAAAATGCATCATAATCCAAAGGAAACTGGAAATAACTAGAGCACAAAACAAACACTTGGCTATGGAGGTTGCTAAATTAAGGACCTACCTTGCTGATCCTATGTTTCTCAACCTAGAACTAACACCAAATGAAGCTTTAAAATAGCTTTAGGACAAGATCAAAAAGGTTGAGAATGCAAAGGAGATGGTTGTAAACTAGTCCTTGGCCAATGTCACAATGCATAACATCCAAAAGGACCTAGCCCAGATATGTCAGGAGAATGAGATTCTAACTGTAGAGAATCATCACTTGTGGAATGTTGGTGTGTAGAAGTAGTAGATGGTAGATTTTATCCATCAATAGTAGGAGTAGCTAGCTAGGGTGAACACTGAATTAATGAGATTAGCATAAAAAAATAGAAACCTCTCCATGGAGAAAGTCTATGCCTTACATCGAAAATTTGCAATCGAGATTGTTTCTTGGAAGAATGAGGTCCTAAAGTTTGAGAGAGTGAAGAATCACTATAGGAACTAGGTGGGATTGTAGAAAGAAATCAACAAAAAGAAAATCTAACTGACAAAGGAAAAAGTAAATGAGGCCCTCTAGTAGCTCCAATAAGGAGGTGACATGTGGTAGCCTATCTTTGATGGAATGAACATGTATAACAAGGCTAAAATCTACCTAAAATAGTTGTAGATCGAGAAGATGATAGAGTACATGGAGCTTGCCAATCTTTGGTATGTAAACCTAGTGATTGTAATTACCGAAAGGTTGTTGTTAGAATTGGAGAAACAAGTGGCTAGCTCATACTTGTTATATGTGGAAGAGTTCAAGCATTATAAAGAGGCCAAGCAGAAGCTTGAGATTGTAAATGTTGAGCTTAAGGTTCTCAAGGCAAAGTTCACTAATTAATGATCAATTACTGAGAACCTAGCCAAAAAGATGAATGATTACCTAGAGCTATAGAATGCAATCATAGTGTAGTTCCTAAATGTAAAGGAGTTGTTCCCTCCAATGGCCTATTCGTGGGGTGTTTCCATTTTGGCCCACATTAGTCATGTCGTGTGGAGTGTGAATGATCCTCAAAGTAAGGAGGAGAAGATGAAGGTACTTTTGGACATCTTTAGTCTTCCATCAGAAGTTCCAGCTATTGCAGGACAACCACAACCACCACGTGCACCAAAAGTAAGAGAAGGTTCTTTGGAGCCTTTGGAGCCTCCATTGCATGGGACTATTTGATCTTCTTCACCGTCAAAGGAATTGCATTTTTCAATTATATTCTAGTGTTTAATTTTGTTGTCATGAATATCAAAAATTTTGTAATGATTGTAAACTGTACACTCAGGCACTCAATTTTTATTGTGTTGTTTGTGTGTTTTGTTTTGTTAGTTAATAATTTCATACCTTCCCAATTTTGTAAAGAACTCAAGGATGAATTTTTATTTAATCATGAGGGTATGATGAGTTGCATGGTTTGGCCGCATTGACAGGATGCTATCAACATGATCCCATTGATGGGATCTCATTGATGTGATCTCATCGATGCAGGGTTTGACCCATTGATGTGTACTCGTCGATAGGGCACCCTATTTTGCCTATAAATGTGCACTTACCTACCACATTTATGACATATTTTTCATAGTTGTAACAAAGTTCTTGTAATTTTCCCTCTCAAAAGTTAAAATATTTTTTGAGTGCTTTTAGTAAGAGTTAAAGAGTATATAGATCTTTATTCCAACATTGTTGTACCTAAGCATTTAAGTGTGTGCGGTAATAAAGATGAGCTTTCTAATCAAACATTGTAGCACTTGAACTAGATTAATTATTTTCTTTATGCATGTAATATTCTAGAAATTTCCTTTAATGTTTTAAGCAATTAACTAATTAATAGTGATTAAATAGTAAACATAAGTATGACCACTTCTAGCATACAACTAACGCTTGGTAATCCTAGTAATGCTTAACATTTGGTAACCCAGTGGCACTATACATGTTCAAGATGTGTACAGAAAGTGAGAATGGATGCTTATATTAGGATTAGTTAAATATTAGCTAGTTGTTAAATTAATTTAGCAATTAAATACTTTATTCTTTATTCTTAGATGACTTAGAACATAAAAGACAAAATGATAAAAGTCACATACCTCTGTTACACTAAACCATACCCTTGAACTTCATAAGTGATACTAGGAAGATAATGATTGCAACGGTTAGTTTCATCTCCTAGAACTAGTGTATGAAGAAACCTAAAGTCTTTGAAATTTGACCAAATCACTGAGTGAGCGCTAGTGATTCATATGGTTGGGTGTAGGGTATACTTGTTGCTTATCAACTAAGAAGACCAAGTTCAACATTGATCTAATTATAATGGAATAATTATATCTAAAGAAGCAACAGATGAAATTAATAGTTATTATTATTTAAGAGACCATGATGATGTATACAAAAGGTCATGATGTGACTAAATATAGACTCTAACTAGTATGTTAAACTTGCTAGAATATACCAAATCTTTAACATTCTTCCTACCAACTTGGTCCCTAAAATGCTCCTTGAGTTTCTAATGTTTCTTAGTCTAATTTTGCCACGTACTAATATCAATTGAAAATTTTTATTTGATTACATGGACTTCTTCCATGGAAAGGTTATTGTTCTCTCTAGTCAAGTTATTACTATCTAGGCTTACTCATGCAAATTGCTCTTGGAGATAATTGAGAATTTCCTCTAGCTCATCTTTTTCTATTTCAACTTTGACTAATTTTCTGATTTCTGTAGTAAGATTTCTATTTTCTTCTTTTAACATGTTGATGGTCTTAACATGTGCATAAGTATTTATGTGTGTTGTTAATGCATTTCATGTTGCTTAATCTCATTTTATCTCCAGTTGATGCTACTTAATCATAGGATTATTAACATGTTTAGTTTTAAATTATTCCAATAATTTTGGTGCAACATGCCATGTAGGATTTTAAAGCAGGGGTGAGTTGGGATATTTTATTTTGCAATCTCTAGATTTCTAACTCAACTTGTTGTAATCTAGATTCAATAATTGCCAGCTTTTCCTTTGTAGTGATCAACTTAGATTACGTGACTGTAATATCCTCAGGAATGTCAAAGACATCTCAAATGATTTGTCTTATTTGCATCAATTTCTTTAATGCATTTTCATGTTGATAATTTTCATTATACCAGTTGTTACTTACACATCTTGTAAGCTTATAAACTCTATAGAAGATAAAGGGAGTACATTGAAAACTTTATTGATATGATCTATTATCAATTTTGTAGCTCCTTATTCTTTTTCATGCTACATAACTACAACTATGGGTTCCTCTCCTAGTTTAACTATCACTTGAAATGTAGTAGCATTCCAAATATCTAAGTGGTCCAATCATCTTTGATAATAGTTTCTCTAATTTACCTAGTTTGAGGGTTTGAGGATACTTTTGGTTGATCTATAGTAATATCTCTTATTCTTCAATTAACAACCTTAGATAGTTGTTTTCAATGGCTTATGGAGGATTTGTATACTCCTTAATGTGTTGTAGAAAAATGGATGGTAGGTCCTCCATCACTAGTTTCTACTACTAGTATGCTTTGTGGCACTTCTTGATCTATTCTTGAAGGTACTAAATCACTTTGGCATAGGATGCATTTGACAATACTCTAATTTTATCATTGATATATCTTATGATGCCAATTCTTATGTATAACTTCCTAATCAAACAAGGAAATGGCAGTGTTGTTTGCTTGATTTATTCTACTTAAATCGTCTTTTTATCTCTAGAAAAAGAAGATGAGCCATGTTTTCTATATATCTCTCACTTTGGATAGCACTCCTTCATTTTGCATAAGTTAATATTCTTTTTTAATGCTTAGGGTAAATATGATAAGTCCCTATTTTGAAGTATATCCTTTCAACCAATGATAAGGATTCAAATGTCTTTCTTTTTTCTTGATAAGGTTTTTTTTTTCAATTATAGATTTCTTATTTCTATATTAAAGTAAGTAGATACCAAAACTATTTGTATATCAATGTTGGGAAATTCCAACATTGCAACAATAGTTTCAATGGAGTAAGAGACTAAAAATATTCCTTAACTTCTTATGGTACAAATTATAAGAATGAACTAAAGTTCAATTCATCAATAATGTTGGTCATAATGGGCTTGTTCCTAATGTCTCTAACATAATCCTCTAAGAGTGTAACTTGTTTGCTAGCTTCTGGTACAAGTGGTACTAATTCTTTTGCTTGTTTGGATTTCTAGGTTTCTAGTAGAGATTGATGGGCATACCTTGATTATGCTTCTTATTCTTCTTAGCTTTCTCCTTTTACATGGGATTGTTATGATTGATCTCTACCTCATCTTGTTCCTATACCATATTCTACTCTTGGTCATTTTTCTTGTGGTTGTAAGACTCTTCCTATTCTAGGAACTTACTTGGATGTCACAGATAATCATTAAGGATTAATTTTTAATTTTTGAAAATATTTCATAATAACTTTGGCCCTTCTAATCCTTTGGTTTGGATCAAATGTTGGAAGAATCAAAAATTAATGGCATAAGATAATTTTAAATTATTAATAATTAAATTTCATTACTATTATTGTCTATTAGCTTAGTATATTTAAAAATAGATGTTTGTTAATTTTTCAATGTCCCTATATAACCATTCTCATAAGCATCTATAGGCACTTAAAGAACAAAATGTAAATCATATCTTTGTTCCAATATACACATTCAATTATCATAGGTGCAATCTTGCACTATGCTACACAAAAACACTAAATTCATAATTGAAACATGGTAGTGAGATGAGATGAAATCAAAAAAAATAAAAGAAGTGGAACTTGAGATACCTGATCATGGTCAGAATGGATCTTGTGTATAGGCATGACTAAAATTATTAGTATCCCTATTTATCAAGATTTCAAACCAAGTCCAATTCTCTTTCTACTAATATTACATTATATCATCCTGGACTTACCACAATGAGACTAATTAGTCATCGTATTAGGAACAACATCACTCAACAAGGAAGAATTAGTCTTCATTCATGAATTTTATTAGAAATAATTAATTAATCATGTAAAATTATGGAACTTGGCCATTAATTAGAGGAGCACATTTAGGCATGGGTCACATGTCTTTATAATCACATGTTTGGATCGAAATGGACACCCTAGAGGGAGGGGAGGTGGAGGAGGGTGAATAGGACATCTTTGCAAATTTAAGAATTATTCCACCATGAAATTTATCTAGCAAACTTTCACATCATTCTTATGAAATTAGAGAAAAGAATAAATCTATTTTGGATGCAAAATAAAATGCAAGAAATAAAACCAAGAAAGTGCATACCAAGATTTTATAGTGGTTTAGCTTGAACCTAGTCTACTTCATAGGGGTTATTCAAATCTTCACCTTTCCTAGGTTCCCTTTAATGTGTTTAAATCTTGAAGAACAATGTTGATTTGCAATCTCTTTCTTATACAACTAGAATTTTAAGGAAAAAAAATCTTTAAACCAAATCACAAATCTCAAACAGAAAAATTAGAATGATACATACAAGGATCTAAAATAGATGAGTTTGCATCTAATGAGGGTAAATGGGTACAATATAATGCAAATGATATAATAAATTTTGATACATGATGAACCATCAATAATATAGACTATGTTGATGCATGCTTATCAATGTAGCCCCATTGACATATCCCCATTGATGCATATTAAGATGTGTTGACATAGATATGTCAATGTTGACATAGTCATTACCTATATAAATATGCACACCCCTTGTATTTATGACATCCTTTAGTTGTAGCCTTAGTTGAATTCTTGCACTTTCTTCTTTCAAGAGTTAGAATATTATCCCTCTTAGTGCTCGTAGAATCGAATTATTAGATTGTATGACATTTTATTCAAGTGTAGATATACTTGGACATATTTGCATGGATAGTAATTGATGAGTGATCAAGATACCCCTTTGCCCAACCATATGAATTATGAAGTGTTCTTGCACGATCTGATCAAATTTTGCGAACTTTAAGTCTTCCGGTACACTAGTATCCTCGGAAGTGAAATTTTCCCTAATAGCCATTCATTGTCTTCTCAATTACACTTGTGATGCACATGGTATGGTTATGTGTAATCAACATATATGATTTTTATTATTTTATTTTTTGTGTTCGTGGTGCTTAAAATAGAGAAATGAAGTAATTTAAGAACTAATTTAATTTAACTAATCAACTAATATCTAATTGGTCCTAACATAAGCATCCGGTCCCACTTTTCGTACATGTCTTGAACCCACGTATCCACTACTAGAATTACCAAGTGCTTGCTACTAGGTGAATCAAGCAATAATGCTACTGGGATTACCAATTGAATACATGTTTATGCTCAAAGCGATCATACTTATGTGTCTAATCTATTTAGCTTAATTAATTAACTAATCACTTGAAATCTAATTTAGCTTAATTAATTGCATAATTAATAAAATAAATAAATTCATAAATGAATCATTAATCTATTCTAAGTGCTACAAAGTTTGATCAAAAGGCTCATCTTTATTGTCATTCACATTGATGTGTTCAGGTGTAACAATGCTTAAATAAAGATCCATACACATTTTAACTCATGCTGCAGCACTCAGAGAAATATTCTAACTCTCAAATGACAAAATTGCAAGAGCTCTATTACAACTATTACAAGACATGCCATAAACATGGCTGATGAACACATATTTATAGACTTTATTCAAGAGCTACATCGATGGGGCCTATTGACATGACACAACAACTATTCATCATACACCCATAACTAAATGAGAACTTTTCCTTGAGTTCCTTTACAAAATTGGAAAGGTATGTAATTATTGATTGACTCTTGACATAACAAACTAACTTGCCAAAACTGAGTGCTCGAGTGTACAAATTAACAACATTGCAAAAAATTGGGATGTTCATGACACAAAATTGAACACCATGACACGACTACTCAAAGATAGATAAAACATCTTATGATGGCATGAAGACAATTGTGAAGATTAGACAATCCCAAGCAATGGAGGTTACTAAGGTTATGAAGGACCTTCGCAAGCTTTGAGCCCATGCAATGGCTGAGGTAGCTGTGAATGTCTTATTATGGCTACAACCTTCGATGGAAGGTGAAAGGCATCTAGTAATGCCTTTATCTTCTCCTCCTTACTCTAAGGATCATTCAAAATCCATGTGGCATTGTTAATATGGCCTAGAATGGGGATATCCCACAGACAGGGCATTACTAGGAATAACTCCTTAACATTGATAAACCAAGTAGTGAATTGTTTGCATTTTACATCAATGCTATAATTACATTTTGCAGCTCCTGGTGGTCATTCATTCTTTTAGCTAGGTTCTTGGTTACAAATATTTCGTTAGTGTATTTGTCCTTAAGAACCTCAAGTTATGCATTTTCCACCATAAGCTTTTGCTTGGTGTCCTTGTGGTGCTTAAACTCTACCTTTTACAATAAGTACGAGATGGCCACTTTTCTAATTCTAACCATAGTCATCTGGCAATCAACATAGCTAGATTTGCATATCAAAGATTCACCAACTGCATGTATTTTGTCATTTCCTCAATTTGCAACTCCTTCATGCAAATTTTTTCCTTATTGTAGGAATCTATCCCATCAACGATAGGTTGTCAAACTTCTCATCCTTGCTAGAGTTGTTGGAGTGTTTCATTTTTTTTCCTTCATCAACTAGATGTGCTTTTCATTAACATCTTCCTATAGACTGACTTGATCTCTGTAATGATCCTTGACTCTCTCAAATTTGAGAGCCTCTGATTTCTAGGTGGCTACCTCTATTGCAATCTTCTAGTGAAGAGCACAAACCTTCTTCATGGAGAGGTTTCTATTTTCAGTACCAATCTCCTAAGCTATATATTTTCTCTTGCTAGTTGTTCCTACTATTGATGGATAAAGTCAGTTAACTGTTGTTTATGTTCATCAAAATTTCATAGGTGATGGTCTTTTGTGGTTAGTTGCACATTCTCCTAGTGGATCAGATCCAAGGACTTTTGAATTTTATGCTAGGTAGCCTCTACCAAGGATCAATAGAACACCGTCATCTCCATTACACCCTCAACCTCTTTTAGTCTGGTGTGAAGCTATTTAAGAGCTTCAACTTTTGTCAATGTCAAGTTGAGAAATGCAGGGTTAGTAATTTAGCCTCTTAATTCAGTAACTTCAGTAGCCAACCATTCGTTCAGCTCCTTGGTTATTTTGAGTTGCCCTTCCAGGATGATGTTTTTTCCCCTTACCTCTAGTAGCTCTAACTGGGTTGCAATAATACTATCTAGAAGATCAAAAACATTTGGAAGTAGTTTCCTGATTCTCACTAGTCAGTCCAGTAGTTCTTCATGTTGTGCTGTGCTTAATTTATTGAGTTGCCCTTCCAAGATGATGTTTTTGCCCCTTACCTCTAGTAGCTCTGACTGGGTTGCAATAATACTATCCAAAAGATTAAAGACATTTTGAAGTAATTGTCTGATTCTCACTAGTCAGTCCAATAGTTCTTCATGTTGTGTTGTGCTTAATTTACCACTTATGATTCCTATGGATGTTTGCACATATTTGAATTTAGTGATATCTAGTACAAGCACCATAGGTGCATTGAGTGTTTTGGCAATTCTATCAACAACCACATCTATTGTTGTCTCCTAACCTTGGTGCTACATCACTAGCACTATTTCCCCCTCCCCTTCTTGCAAGTGCACCAAGAAGATCGCAGTGCTCCCTGAGATTTCTAGGAGTGGTTACTATTCTACAAGAGATACTGTGATCTCTCGAGTAACTAGGTTTAACCTCATAGACAATTGGGTTTTTTGGGCCAAGAAAATAAATCCATCTACCCCTGCTCCCCCCCCCCCCATTAGGTTAACTGTTTGGGCCACCTTGTTTAGGAAACTCATCATTGGCTAGTACATAGATGTGTCCCCACCACTTGTGCCTACTCATTTCTCTTATTCAATTAAGAGTCATTCTCAGTATTTGGGCAACCATTGGGCTGCTGCAACAACATCTAGCACAGTTGTTTGAGTGGCAGGTGGTGGTGGTGGTTGCCTCTCCTTTTCTTGAATCATCATTGTAGGCATTTTATCTTTCATCATCTCTACCTAATTAATGATTAGAACATGATTGATAACATCATTTATATAATAATATATCCCTCCCCTCCAACAAAGTTTTCTGATAAGGCATGGGAAGGGGAGTGCCTTCCTTCCATATTCATTTTCTTTAAATTACATCTTCATATCTAGATAGATTAGCTCTAAAAGGTTGATAGGGAATCTCCCACTCAGAGTAGCATACGCATGGGTGGAAAAGATGATGATCTTGCTGGTCCTCATTGTGGGGTTTAAGTAGAAGGTCACAATCTTGTAGTGGATCCTTTTTGCTAGTGTGAGCACCCCAAACTCCTTGTGATCGACACCATAGCATCGTTACACCCATTCCTTTTTGATGTTGGGCTCCTCTTGCATTGGAATCTTAGCGAGATTCACCCCTATTTCTGGCAACCCAAGCACTTTAGCAATGGCCTGCATTGAGTAAGACACTGAGATGTCCTTGATTTTGACCATTGAACTAGGCTACCTATTATTCCAAAATAAGAATGTCTCTTCCATGTGTCACTCCTTAGTGGAACTGATAATTGGCCACATAGGAGAGGTCTTTAGTTGGTCTTGTACTTTTTTAGGCACTTGCTCTAGGAAAGGGCCAAAGTTTAACTCCTAGAGCACTATTTTTTGGACCTCCTTTGATGTAATTTGATTCAAGTAGGCTTCTATTAAGTTCACCTCAAGGTTTACTTGCTAAGCTAGTGCCTCATCTTGATGGAAATGTTCTTTTGCTGCTGCTGGTTCTGGAATCTAACGAATAGATTCCACCTTAGCCTCTTCCCTAAGAGGACCCATGGTATGGGTTGCAAGTGGTTCTTCCTAGGCTTGTTCTTGGCCATTTCTCCCTTTGTTGAGATAGTTCTTTTTCCTATGTGTGCTTCCCTTTTGGTGCCATCTATGATCACAACACATCCATGGATTAGTAGATATAATGTGTAACTTTGAATATTTTGAGTACCTTATATCATCAATTAGTTACACTTAGCTAAGTTTGGACCATGGTAGATTGATTATTTTATTATTCTTTTATTAATTAATTTTCATTATCAGTATCATTGAAGCTTATTAGGAGGATTTAACTTCTGTAATTTGGTGTTTAAATGTTTATTTTTTAGTTAAACCTTTGTGGGAGTTAGAAAAAATGGCAAAAAAAAGTTTCTATGTAAAATGGCACATTTATGGCCCTAACGACTAAGTGCCTACCTCCAACAACTACAAGGTTAAACAACAAAGTGATTGGGATAAATGGTTAGGAAGTTATGGGCTTTGGAAGGTTCTAGGCTTTGAAAATTTGAAAAACTCCCTTGGTGTTTGTGAGCAAATGTGAAAATTTCTAAGGGGGGTCACACATATGTATACTATTTTGCCACTACGTTGATCGGGCCACATATATGGGGCCTCGTATATGCATCAGCTTTGCTAATGGGGCTATGTATATAGGGTCCATAGATGAAATTTTCAAACTTGAATATCTTGAGAAATACAAGGAATTTTGAAATGAATTTGGAGTCCATGGAGTCCCAAAAAAGCCAAGAATATAATGAAATCATTGAAGAGGATCTTTGAAAGTGCAAAAATTAAAAAATTTGATGGAGAATGTGCATATATAACAAAATATGTAAAGAAGCATATGGTTTGATGCTAAATATGGGTGTACAAAAGATTCTAATTGCAAGAATGCCTAAGGATAAGGTGCTTAATGAACCCAACCAAGAGATATGCAAGTGGATCCTCCCCATAGTAGGCACATGCCTTGTTTGCCCTTGCATAACTTGAACCTAAGGAGTCCATGGACCCCATAGGTGATTAATGATTGATGGAAGTTAAGGACCAAAACCTAGAAGATTCTACCCAAGAATTCAAGTACGTCAGAAAAATACACTAAATTAAGAACATGGACACCAGTAGTGAGGTGAGTTACAAGTAGCATAAACGGATGATGGAGAAGCTGGAATGAAATTCCAAATTGAGGTAATAAGAAGTCTCTTGTGGAGTTGTGTTTAAATGACTTGAGAAGATCCGTGTGCTTAGTCTAAACCAAAACCAACTACTTTTAGTGACTTTGCATTACCGGTCTAAGATCGATTCATTCCCTGAAGACACTAGAGTGCTTCCACAAAACAACCACCATTCCATAAAGAGAAGAAAAGAGAAGTAGGAAGTGAGAGATAGGGCCTTAGTTAGAGGGAACCTTTAGGCATGGATAACATGTCTTTCTAGTTCCATAACTAGTGTTTGTAGCCCATTTATTTGTTTAAGGGATGTGCTTTGAATTCCCATCATGTTTATTTTTTTATTTTGTTTATTTTTCTCATTTTTTTCTTTTCTAGATGGAAACAACACCATGCAGAGACTTTATTGAACTTCCTGTTATTGGTTAACATAGAAAGGTAAGAAGTTTATGAAAATACTCATGCACTCAATCAAGTAGACAAGTACAAAGAGTATTTAGTTCCCTTGAAGTCACACTCTATGCAAACCTTTGAATCCTTCCCAATTCCGAAAACTACCAAGGTTACAAATTTATTAAAAGTTTATTTAATGAAAATGGACCTCAAACTTCCAAAATAAAGAAAACCATCGAGTTTGTGGATGGGTGGATGTCATGGACTCACTGCCTGTTCCATGAAAAAGAAACCATGACTTAGCCATTAGTACAAAAATTTAGAAATAGAAACTAAACATTAGCAAACAAAGCATCAAGCACAAACCACCATTAGCAGTAACTACAACACCATTGTGTCCTATTGGTGCAAAGTATATTTATTAACAAAAATTAGAAAATCACACTAAAAATAAAGTAAAATATATAAGAAAATGTAAAATACTCAAGAAAAATTTAAATGTACTAATGATGGTGTAAAACAAAAAATGGTGTAAAATAAGAAAAAAATTTAAAATCATAAAGGTGTAAAATAAACAAATTGCAAATAAAAAATGTGTAAAACAAAAAAATTAAAAACTAAGGATCCATGTATATGATTAGCATGGATGGCCATCTTCCCCATGACTAAGTTGGAAGGAGATGCAAAAAATTGAGAATGGTTGCCCATCCGTTGAGGTATTTGTTGCACTAGATTACTTTGGCTTATGGAAAGGCTTTATCTGTTGGATGCTGATCAACTACTTTTTCTTTGGGCTTTTAGGTTTGTATATGATCATGACCCTAGAAGGAAAGGTTTCATCAATTAAGTAAGGCCCTTCCCACAACATTGGGAATTTTTTTTTCTAAGGTATGTGTGTGGGATTTTAGTAGAGAATGTTATCTCCCACTTGAAATTTCACTTTCCATATTCTAAGATCATGACGTTGTTTGTTGAATGCCTTCTGCACTTCATTCAAAGACAAGGCCACCAATTGATTCTCATCTAGCACATTGAGGTTGATCAATCTTTGTTTATGTGCCAAACTTAAGTCAAGATCTAGGTCACAGGCTTTTGAGAGTGTACAGAGCTCAAATTGAATTAGGAGCATTAGAGGTTTTCCATACACCAACTCATAGGGAGAGTAGCCAATATGGAGTTTCCTTGTTGAGTGGTAGGTCCAAAGGGCATCATTGAAATTTTTGCTCTAATCTCTCTTATATTTGATAATAGTTATTGTTGAATATTTATGATCTCCCTATTAGTCACTTCTGTTGGACCATTGGCCTGGGGGGTGATAGGGTGTTGTTAATTTATGTTCAACCTCCAAGCATTGCATGAGTTTTAAAAAAGTGGCACTTATAAAATGGGTTCTATTATAAAAAATTAGTGTACGTGGTGCTCCCAACTTGTTCACAACATTTTGTTATATAGATCAAGTAGTAGTGGATGATGTATAGTCAGTGATGGGTACTACATCTACCCATTTGGTACAGTAGTCAATGAAAAATTATATATACCTTTCCATTTGACATGGGTGTGATGGGACCCATAAAATCTATGCCCCATATATTAAAGGATTATAGTGTTTGAATCCACTGTTAATGACTCTTCATTTGTGTGGTCATCCCATCATCTCTTTAACAACGCTCACAGGATCAAGCAAGTTGGTGCACATCCTTGAAGATTGTGGGCCAACAGTATCCTGCAATTAGGATTTTTATGACCATGTATCTCCAACATAGTGGCCCCCACAAGGATCTTCATGAGCATATTGGAAAACAAACAATTGATCTACATTAGGTACACCCTAATGAACCAAGCCATCAACACACACCTTGTAAAGATATCTGCTGATTTTCATAAAGTGCTTAGCTTGATGAAGAAACTATTGTTTCCTCCTATGATCCAGATCTTGTCAAATGTCCTAAGTGAGAAGATAAGTGAGGATGCCATCATATCATTTTGGTTTTGTAGGCATTTGTTCATTTATTGTAGTGGTAAAGAGGTTTTTATCAAGAAATTGGTTAGAGAGTAGACTCTCCTCCTTCTTGTTATTCAATCGTAACTAAGACAAGTGATCAGCTACCATATTCTTAGTCGCCTTTCAATTTATCATTGTAAGGTCAAATTCTTATAAGATCACCAACCACTGTATAACATGAGGGCTCACCATTGGCTTATTCATGCAAAAGTAAATGTCATTGTGATTAGTGTGCACAAACACTTTATATCCAAGCACATAGTGCTTGAACGTTTCTAGAACATACACCACCACCATCAGTTCTTTTTCTATGGTGGTGTAATTCAGTTGTGCATCCAAAATTCTTTGACTTACACAGTGGATGTAATATGGATGTTTCTTATCATCCAACTACATATGCACAGCTCCCAAGGCATAGTCAAATGCATCTATCATGATATGGAATGGTTTGGGCTAGTTAGGTGTTGATAGAATTAGAGTCTCTATGAGTTTCTACTTGAGGATCTGGAATGCATTTTCACATTCCTTGGTCTGATGAAGGGAGCATCTTTCTTTATCAGCTTGACCAATAGTTTTGCGATCTTAGAGAAATTATCTATGAATCATCAGTAGTAACTAGTGTATCCAAGGAATGGCCAAACATATTTGACAATTTATGCTTAACAGGTGATTCCTTGAATGACCCTTATCTCTTTTGGGTCTATCTTGCTCCCTTTTATCAAAATTTAGTGCCCTAATACAATGCTCTCTTGGACCATGAGATGTCTCTTCTACCAATTGAGCTATAGATTTGTTTCCACACATCGTTTTAGTACTTGCTCAAGGCAATTCAATGCTTGCTCAAAGGTAGTGCCATAAGTGGATAAGTATCCATGAAGACTTTCACTTCACTACCTATTTGATGTTGAAAGATATTTAAGACTAGGCATTGGAAAGTGGCAAGGACATTGCATAAACCAAAAGACATCTTATGATATGCAAAAGTCCCCCAAGGACTTGTGAAAGTTGTTTTGGCCTAATCTTCTAGTGCAATTTAGGTTTGGTTATAGGCACTATAACCATCTAGAAAACTATAATAGCAATGTCCACATATGGTGTCCAACACATGCTCAATGAATGAAAATAGAAAATGATCTTTGAATGTTGTCATATTTAATAGCCTTAAGTTGATACAAACCCATCATTTACCACCTCTCTTTAGCACTATGATGAGTGGATTGATCCACTTGCTATCTGCAATGGGATACATGAACCCTACCTTAGGGAGTTGCTTAATCTCCTCTTTGAAAATTTACTTCAATTTTGGATCAATGTAAATGTGATGCTGGCATATCTGTAGATCAATTTTAGTGAGTTCAGGATATGACCAAGCAAAGGCTATTAGTCATTTGTTGACCACTTTCAACAATTTTGCTTTATGCTCAGGAGCAAGTTTGGCATTAAGTATGATCAACTTACCATTTTTCAAGAATGAATATTCTAGGTCAGCAAGTAAAGTTTTCAACTCTGGAGGATCTTGTTTAAAATTCTTAGGTATCCCCAACTCTTCCCAATTGGTATCATCATTTTCATCATTAGCGAGTTGGTGATGAACTTACTCTAGCTCATCCATGGCTACAACATAAGCACATGTCAGGCTCTCAGTAGGTTTCATGCACATTGTGCTATTGTTAAAATCAATGGTCAACCACTGGGTTTCCTCTTGTTTTGTGGCTACTATGTACAGATACCTTTGAATATCTACCTCATGTGCACACTACTTGCATGTAGAAATAGATGCTCATTTCACAGACTAGATTTTTTGCATGTAATGACACCCTAGATTGTTGTACGTGATGCATAGAACTCATCTCCTTGATCTTTTCAAATGTATTTTCCTTTGATATCTCCAAGGAAAGATCTCTGATGTCCATTCTTGCATCAATAGTTCTTAACCATGCCCTTCCCATAATGATTGGGATGTCCTCTTTGCAATTTTCAACCTTAATTAGTAGGAAATCAACAAGATAAGACCACCCACAGATAGTGATCATAATGTCTTTGACTAGTTCTAATAGAATAATGATGAATTGGTTTGCTAATTATAATATGATATTGCTCTTCTTGAGAGGTGGTAGATTTCAAGTAGTATACATCTCATGAGAAATCAAGTTAACACCAAAACTTGAATTAAGAAGAGCTTTACATGGTTCATTCCTAGAAATTTGTAGATAGATAAGAGCACTTCTAGGATCAACTAATCTCTTGAGAAGGTTGCTAGTCTGAATCTAATCAGATATAGCATGGGTGAGCATAAACATATGGATTTTGGATGAAATTTGGTTTAAAGAGGACCCAATGGAATGGTTTGTAGAGGATGAAGTAAGCGTAGGGTGATCGGTTGCTTAAGTCTATGATAGATTAGTAGGGCTATTAGGTCGAAAGAATGGTCTTTTATGAGCATGAGGTTCCAAACCCCTCAATTGATGAACTAGTTGTAGATTGATGGCCCTAGTAGTATTACGTTGTTGTAGTTGGGTTGTAAGTTCATCTTGCATGGATGGAGTAGGTGATAGCTACATTGAAGGTTGAGGAATAGGTGTAGAAATAGGAGGAAGATAAGGATAAAATTTGGCATCTCTTCTAGAATGTGGAGAATGAGTTTTGTCGTATTCAAAAGGATGGTAGTGATGTTGGAAAGGAGACACATGAATGAAAGAGTCATGTGGAGATAGGGGTTGTTGAACATAATACCCATATCAATCTAGTTGCTTGTAAGGGTACTACTACCTTGGTGGTAGAATCTCGCATAACTATGGTTCATGCCACTGTTGATATTGTTCGTATGGTTGTAGTGGAGTTTCACTTGGATAATACTATTGTTGCTGATGGAACTGCTTAGGATTGCCTTGAGGATAAGGTAACCTTCTGGTTGCTTTCCTTCTTACTAGTCATGGATTTAGAGCATACATCCCAAATTCTTCTAAGTGTGACATAATGGGGCAACATTCCTTAGGATGTTTGTATTGATAGATGTCACACCTACCACCATCATCTAACTTAATTTTTGCAACTTCATCTTCTACTACAATCTTGCCCTTACCCCTTTGGTAGGCATGTTCAACTTCTTTTCATCTCAAGTGGTTATGATCACTACTTTGCTCTTGTGACTCTTTGATAATTTTCAGAAAAAGTTTGGAATTTTTCATCCAATGAATCTCACATTTTATCCACCTTAGCTAAAATTTTAAACATAGATTTTTGGATCAGCAGGGTCTTTCTATTTACCACCTCATTTAGTGGTGATTCTTCTTCATTGTCACAAAATGAAACCTCCCTTTTTTTGATGGAAGGATCCTTGTTGTATTCATCTACACTTTTACATTTTCTCAACTCTACTTCTTCTTTTAGTACCTACTTAATTAACCTTTTAATCAAATGGGCTTTGATTTTAGATAGTCTCCCTTGGGCATAGACCCCAAGAGTTCTCCTTGTTTCTAATCTAAGTCCATCTATGATATGGTGAAGCTGTTCTCATTGAGAATAACCATGGCTAGGGCATTAGTGTATGAGAGAATAGTATCTGCCCATGGCGGCATCCAAGGGTTCATGGTTTTCTTTCTTTCATCCTTGGATCTACCTTCTCAAATTAGATACTCTGNTAGTATCTGCCCATGGCGGCATCCAAGGGTTCATGGTTTTCTTTCTTTCATCCTTGGATCTACCTTCTCAAATTAGATACTCTAGAGTATGTTTGATACTTATCATTAAATAGCTCGAGCATTGTACTTCACTAGTAGATAGATTTTGGCTCTAAGGACTGGTACCATCTTTTTGCTTCCTTGATGAGTATCTTGGGAAATAGCTTTAGTTTTTGCCAATTATTTTTGATATTTTATAAGGCATAGGAATTGTGAAAAGCTTGAAGATGTGTCTATGGATTAGAATTATATCCCCCCTCAAATCTAGAAATATTGTTCATATCAAGTCATTTGATCTGACTATCTTTGACATACCTAGTTGGGATTTTTATAGTGTCTACAATATTTAGCATGCTTTGAGTTGCTAGCAAAGTCTTATCATCATCATTATTTCGTTGTCATTGATGATGTTCTCTATTACCCCTTTGATCATTGTGGGCCTAACGATCATCATTATTGTCCTGTTGATCACCTCCATCATGGTTGTTCTTTCAACAACGTTTGTAAGAACCAAAAGAGGAAGAAAAATATTTAGATGAAGAGGGAAAAGAGGGAGGAGGACTGCCACCACCATGGAATTTTCCAACTCCCCTTCAGTTTTCACAACCACATTCTTTAGTTTTCTTATCATCTTGATGCTTATCTAAGACCTTACCTTGACTGTCATCTTTACCTAAACCTAGATTGTTGATGGTGGACTATAGCTGTAGGGCCACACCCCCATCACCAATAACAAGGGGTGGAGAATTTTCATGTTGAGAGCCCCCATAGGAAGGGTCCTCATTGTCATCTTGGTTAAGCAGGAATAAAGGATTGGTGAACCATTTTCCCTTCAAAAAATCATGGTGCTTTTCTTGGTGATGATATCTTCTTTATTGTGTTTCATTAGGACAATAGTTCTAATAGTCATAATCATGCACAATGTACTCCTCTTGAAGATCTTGGATACTAAACTTCTTAAGATTTTGAAGTAGCATCACAGGCATAGATCGATTAGGAGCCATTATAATGTTGCCTTCCATATCATGCCATCACAGTTGTTCATCTTGATGTAGGATGAAGATTAAGTCATGTACATACTCATCTGGATGAGTATATACCACCTTGCATTCTTGTGGGATTGATGATTTAGTATAATCACACCTATAAGAAGAAGACATTTTGCAATACAAATAAAATATCAGTGTGCTTATTTAACTATATTTATTGTGAAAATGATTTTAACCTTAGGGTTTATCCAATCATGTCAATAATGTTCACTAGACCTAGCTAGCGCATGTTTCAACAAAAAGAGTCCTTGGCAATAGTGCCAATGATGATCAATCGAGGTACCCCAATTCCCAACCATACGAATCATGAAGCATTCACATGCAATCTGGTCAAATTCCATGGAGTCCATGTCCTCTAATACACTAGTATTCTAGGAAATGAACTTTGCCCTAATAGTCATTCATTGTCTTCTCAATTACACTTGTGATGCACATAGTATGGTTAAGTGTAATTGAGGCATATGATTTTTATTATTTTATGTTTTATGTTCCTGGTGCTTAAAATAGAGAAATGAAGTAATTTAATAGCTAATTTAATTTAACTAATTAACTAATCTCTAACTAGTCCTAATATAAGCATATGGTCCTACTTTCCACACATATCTTGAACTCACGTATCCACTATTGGGATTACCAAGTGCTATGCTACTAGGTGAACTAAGCAATAATGTTGTTGGCATTACCAAGAAAATACATGTTTATGCTTGAAGTGATCACACTTATGTGCTTAATCTATTTAGCTTAATTAATTAACTAATCACTTGAAATCTAATTTAACTTAATTATTTGCATAATTAATGAAAACAATAAATGTAGAAATGAATCATTAATCTATTCCAAGTGTTGCAAGGTTTGATCAAAAGGCTCATCTTTATTGTCATTCACATTGGTGTGTTTAGGTACAACAATGCTTGAATAAAGATTTATACACTTTCTGACTCCTACTGTGGGTACTCAAAGAAATATTCTAACTTTCAAATGATAAAATTACAAGAGGTTTGCTAAAACTATTACAATACATGCCATAAACAGAGCTAATGAGCATGTATTTATAGACTTTATTCAAGAGCTATGCCGGTGGGGCCCTATAGATGTAGTAAATGCTATGTCGATGGGGCCCTATCGATGGGGCAACACCACATAGATGAGGTAACATCGATGAGGCCACATCAATGGGGGCCTATTGATGCAACACAACAACGATTCATCAATAATAAAATCAAGATTTCCTATATCCATTGTAGCACTTAGACTAATTCTACTTTTCAGCACTTACTTTACATGCAATACACATTCATGTTCGTAACTAATTATTGTTATTATCCCTAAGCACATGAGTAAAACCATTCAAGCATAACACATTAATGCTTGGTAATCCCAACAGTGGATACTTGGTATGCTTAGTAGTATAAACTTTGTAACCCAACAACATTATTATAAGTTCAGGATATGTACGGTAAGTGGGAATGGATACTCCATGTTAGGATAGTTAGTTAATAAGTGGTTAATTAGTTAATTAATTCAATAATTAAACCTTCATTCAATCATCTAGTAAATAGAAGAAAAATAATAAAAAATATAAAAATAAATACCTTATTTCTCAACCACACTTAATCATACACATAGTTTAACACAAGTGTGAATTGGAAAGACAATGACTCACAACTACACAATTCACTATTTAGGAATATCAACAACTTAGGTAACTAAGTCCACAGAATTTGGCCAAATCGTGTGTGAACACTTTTCATTTGTATGATTGGACATAGGAATTACCCACCGCTCATCATGATTGTCATTTGTATGAGAGCACCCTCCCGAAGAGCGCCTTGTGCTACACACTTGAGAGTGTTCTCCTCGAGAGAACCCTCTCAAAGGGTGCCCTCCCAGAGAGCACTCTTCCTAAGAGTAGCTTCCCTTAGAGTGTTCTCCCTAAGAGTGCACTCCCTGAGAGCGGTCTACCAGAGGATGCCCTCCCTAAGAGTGTTCTCCTTGAGAGTGCCCTTCATTAGAGTGACCTCCCTGAGAGCATTCTCCTGGAGAGCACCCTCTTTTAGAGTGGCCTCCCTGAGAGCATTCTCCCTGAGAATGCCTTACAATACTCCTGTGAGAGTGTTCTCCTCAAGAGATCCCTCGTTGAGAGCATTCTCTCATAGAGTGCCCTCCCTGAGAGCACCTTCTGTTAGAGCATCCTCCCTAAGAGCATTCTCCCTAAGAGCACCCTCTATTAGATTGATGTCCTTGAGAGCATTCTCCTTGATAGCACCCTCCCTTGGAGAATTCTCCCTGAGAGTGCCTTTCACTACACATGTGAGAGTGTTCTCCTCGAGAGCATGCTTGTTGAGAGTGTTCTCTCAGAGAATTCCCTCCATGAGAGTGCCCTCTCCGAGAGCATTGTCTTAGAGAGTGTCCTTAGTTAGAGTGGCCTCCCTGAGAGAATTCTCCTTGAGAGTGTCCTCCATGGGAGAATTTTCCATGAGAGTGCCTTTTTCTATGCACATGAGAGCATTCTCTCAGAGAGTGCCCTCTCTTTGAATGTCCTCACTAAGAGTGCCCTCCTTGAGAATGTGCTCCCCGAGAGTCTTCTCCCTAAGAGTGCCCTCCATTGGAGTGGCCTTGTTGAGAGCATTCTCTTTGAGAGAACCCTCCCTGATGGCATTGTTCATGGGAGCACCTTGCGCTATGCACATGAGAGTGTTCTCCTCGAGAGCACCCTCATTAAGAGCATTCTCTTAGAGAGTTACCTCCCTGAGGAAACTCTTCTCGAGCGTGCCCTCCCCACGAGTGTTCTCCTAGGAGAGCCCTCATTGAGAGTGTTCTCTTGGAGAGTGTCCTCCCTGAGAGTGCCCTCCTGAGAAGCATTCTCCCTGGAGAGCTCTTGTTGAGAGCATTCTCTTGGAGAGTGCCCTTCTTGAGAGCGCCCTCCCCAAGAGCATTCTTCCTAAGAGTGCTTACTATTAGAGTGGCCTCCCCAAGAGCATTCTCCTTTAGAGTGTTTTCCATGAGAGCACCTTGCACTATGCACATGAGAGTGTTCTCCTTGAAATCACCCTCATTGAGAGTGTTCTCTCAAAGAGTGTCCTCCCTATGAGCACCCTCCATGAGAACTCCCTCCTTAAGAATGGTCTCCCTAGAGATGCCCTCCTTAAGAGTGTCCTCCATGAGAGTGCCCTCCCTAAGAGCGTTCTCCTTGAGAGCACCCTCTGTTAGTGCATCCTTCCGAAGAACATTCTCCTTGAGAGCACCCTCATTGGGAGTGTTCTCATTGGAGCACTCTCATTGAGAGCATTCTCTCTTAGAGTGCCCTCCCTAAGAGCAGCCTTCTCGAGAGTGCCTTCCATTAGAGCAACCTTCTAGAGAGTATTATCCTTGAGAGCGCCTTGCACCACACACATGAGAGTGTTCTCCTTGAGAATGCCCTCATTGAGAGAAACCTCTCAAAGGGCATCCTCCTAGAGAGCACTCTTCCCAAGAGTGGCCTCTCTCAAAACATTCTCCCTGAGAGTGCCTTGTGCTATGCATGTGAAATTGTTTTCCTCGAGAGTGCCCTCATTGAGAGCATTCTCTTGGAGAGCACCCTCCCTGAGAACAATATCCTTGAGGACACCCTCCCCTAGTGCACCCTCCTTGAGAGTGTTCTCCCTAAGAGTTCCCTCCATTAGAGTGGCCTCCCTAAGAGCACCCTCCATTAGAGAGACCTTCCTAAGAGTGCTCTCCCTGAGAGCAGCTTGCGGTACGCACATGAGAGTGTTCTCCTCAAGAGTGCCCTCATTAAGAGCATTCTCACATAGAGCACCCTCCTTAAGAGCATCCTACCTAAGAGCAGTCTTCATGAGGACGCCCTCAATGAGAGCACCCTCCCCAAGAGCATTCTCCCTAAGATCAGCCTCCTTGAGAGAGTCCTCTATTAGAATGGCCTCCCTGAGAGCATTCTCCCAAAGAGTACCTTGCGGTACGCATGTGAGAGAGTGCCCTTCCTGAGAGCATTCTTCCTGAGAGCACCCTCTATTAGAGCAACATCCCTGAGAGCATTCTCCTTGAGAGTGCCCTCCCTTAGAGAATTCTCACTGAGAGTGCCTTGTGCTACACATGTGAGAGTGTTCTCCTTGAGAATGCCCTGCTAGAGAGCATTGTCTTAGAAAGTGCCCTCTATTAGAGTGGCCTCCCTAAGAGCGTTCTTCTTGAGAGCACGCTTCATGGGAGCATTCTCGCTGAGAGTGCCTTGCACTACACACATGAGAGTGTTCTCCTTGAGAATGCCCTCATTGAGAGAATTGTCCTAGAGAGTGCCCTCCATTAGAGCAACCTCCCTAAGAGTGTTCTCCTTAAGAGCACCCTCAATGGGAGTGTTCTCCCTGAGAGCACCTAGTGCTACACACATTAGAGTGTTCTCCTTGAGAGCACCCTTGTTGAGAGTGTTCTCTTAGAGAGCACCCTCTATGTGAGTGCCCTCCTTGAGAATGGTCTCGTTGAGGACATCCTCTCCAAGAGCATCCTCCTTAAGAGCATCCTTCCTAAGGGTGTTCTCCATGAGAGTGCCCTCCATTAGAGTAGCCTCCTTGAGAGCGTTCTCCTTGAGATCACCCTCCATAAGAGCGCCTTACGCTACGCGTGTGAGAGTGTTCTCCTTGAGAGCACCCTCATTGAGAGCGTTCTCTCGAAGAGTGCCCTTCATTAGAGCAGCCTTCCTAAGAGCATTCTCACTGAGTGCACCTTCCCTAAGAGCACCTTATGCTACATACATGAGAGTGTTCTCCTTGACAGTGCCCTTGTTGAGAGTGTTCTCATGAAGAATGCCCTATGTTAGAGTATCCTCGCTGAGAGTTCCCTTCATTAGAGCACCCTCCCTAAGAGCATTTTTGTTGAGAGCGCTCTCCCTGAGGGGGCCTTCTTTGAGAGCATTTTTCTTGAGAGCACCCTAACTTGGTGCTCTCTCTCTGAGAGTGCTCTTCTTGAGAATGCCCTCTTGGAGACAAAATTTATAAGGATGTAGGATGGTTTCATTGAACTTGGCACAATCAACATGGGCAGGTAGGTCGACTCCCTCAAGACACACTTTCAGGAGAAGCTGAGTGCATCTCAGGGCATCATGGATGCACTTTCGGGTGATGCCAAGTGCAATCTTGGCCTTAACGGATGCACTTTTAGGTGATGCTAAGTGCATCCTAAGCTATCACGAGTGCACATTCGGATGTGATTATGAGTGCTTTCATGGCCTCCACAGGTATGCCTCAAGGAAGTTGCTCTCACAGAGAACACTTTTTAAGAGGATTTCCTTCCTAAGCATACCCTTAGGGAGACTGCTCCTTGGGAGGACTCCCTTAGGGAAATTTCTCACAATAAGGGTGCTCTCATGGAGAGCTCTCTCAAATGTGCAACGCAACATGCTCTTAGAGAGGATTCTCTTGGAGGGAACAGTATCACGTTCACAACACGAGGCGCTGCCTAGGAGAACACTCTCACAAGCCCTACATGAGGTGCTCTCTGTAGAGTGCTCTTGCCAGCATAGCTATTCAAGGTGCTCCCATGGAGAGCACTCTTGTGAGAGCACTATGCAATGCTTCCAAGGATAACACTACCTCTCCCTATATATGTTGATTGGGCTAGTTTCAACTAAATGGTCTTGCACCCTTATAAATGTGATTTTCTAGGAGCACCCTCTTAGGGAGAACATGCTCGTGTAGGGCACTCTTAGGGAGGACACCCTTAGAGAGAACTCTCCTAGAGAGGGAACTATTAAGGAGAATTCTCTTAGGGAGGGTTCTCATGGAGGGCCCTCTCTAGGAGAACTCTCTCAACAAGGGCTCTCTTAGGGAGAACACTCTTATATGCATGATGCAAGCCTCTCTCAGGGGTGATGCTCCTAGAGAGAACACTATCATGTGTGCAGCATGACACACTCCTAGTGGGAGCACTCTGGCAAGTGCTATATGAGGCTATCTCAGGAGAGTGTCCTCCCTAAGAATTCCCTCCTTGAGAGTGGTCTCACTAAGGACACCCTCCTCAAGAGCATCCTCCTTAAGAACATTCTCCATGAGAGTGCCCTTAATGAGAGCATTCTCCTTGAGAGTGCCCTCCATTAGACCAGCATTCCAGAGAGTGTTCTCCTTGAGAGTGCCCTCCCTGAGAGCATCTTGAACTATGCATGTGAGAGTGTTCTCCTTGAGAGTGCCCTTGTTGAGAGTGCCCTCTCAAAGGATGCCCTCCCGAAGAGCACTCTCCTCGAGAGCGGCCTCCATCAGAGCATTCTCCTTGAGAGTGCACTCCCTAAGAGTGGTCTCCCTGAGGACACCCTCCCCAAGAGCATTCTCCTTGAGAGCGCCCTTTGTTAGAGTGGCCTCCTTTAGAGAGTCCTCTTGTACAACACCCTCCATTAGAGTGGCCACTTTGAGAGCATCCTCTTGTAGAGCACCCTCCATTAGAGTGGCCTCCTTAAGAGCAATCTCCCTTAGAGTGCCTTGTGGTACTCTTGTTAGAGTGTTCTCCTTAAGAGTGCCCTCATTGAGAGCGTTCTCTCGTAGAGCACTATCCCTGAGAGCACCCTCTGTTAGAGTGCCCTCCCTAAGAGTATTCTCCCTAAGAGCACCCTTTGTTAGAGTGGCATCCTTGAGAGCATTCTCCTTGAAAGTGCCCTCCCCCATAGCATTCTCCCTGAGAGTGCCTTGTGCTATGCACGTGAGAGTGTTCTCCTTGAGAGCATGCTTATTGAGAGCATTCTCTCATAGAGTGCCCTCCCTAAGAGCATTCTCCCTGAGAGCACCCTCTATTAGAGTAGCTTCCCCGAGAGTGTTCTCCTTGAGAGTGTCCTCCATGGGAGCATTTTCCTTGAGAGTGCATTTTTTTATGCATGTGAGAGAGTTCTCTTGGAGAGTGCCCTCCCTAAGAATGCACTCCCCGAGAGTGTTCTCCCTGAGAGCACCCTCCATTGGAGCAGCCTCCTTTAGAGCATTCTCCTTGAGAGTGCCCTTCCTAAGGACGTTATCCATGGGAGCACCTTGCGCTACACACATGAGAGCGTTCTCCTCGAGAGTGCCCTTGTTGAGAGCATCTTCTCAGAGAGTACCCTCCCTAAGGACACCCTCCTTGAGAGTGCCATTCCTAGGAGCATTCTCCCAGGAAAGCCCTTGTTGAGAGTGTTCTCTCGGAGAGTGCCCTCCTTAAGAGTGCCCTCCCTAGGAGTGTTCTCCTTGGAGAGCCCTTGTTGAGAGCGTTCTCTTAGAGAGTGCCTCCCCTAGAGGATTCTCCCTGAGAGTGCTCATTGTTAGAGCGGCCTCCCCAAGAAAGTTGTCCATGAGAGCACCTTACACTATGCACGTGAGAGTGTTCTCCTTCAGAACACCCTCATTGATAATGTTCTCTTGAAGAGCATCCTCCCTATGAGAACCCACCATGAGAACGACCTCCTTGAGAGTGGTCTCCTTTGGTGATGCCCTCCTCGAGAGCTCCTCCTTAAGAGCACCCTCTTGGAGAGTGTTCTCCTTGAGAGCACCCTCTGTTAGTGCAGCCTTCTGAAGAGCATTCTCCTTGAGAGTGCCCTTGCTAGGAGCATTCTCCCTAGAGTGCACTCATTGAGAGTGTTCTCTCTAAGAGCATTCTCCTCGAGAGCATTTTCCTTGAGAGTGCCCTCTGTTAGAGCAGCCTTTTGGAGAGTGTTCTCCTTGAGAGCGTCCTCATCAAAAGAACCTTGCACCACACATGTGAGAGTGTTCTCCTTAAGAGCACCTTCGTTGAGAGAAACCTCTTAGAGGGTGCCCTCCTAGGGAGTGCTCTCCCTGAGAGTGGCCTCTCTAAGAGCATTCTCCCTAAGAGCACCTTGCACTAGGTATGTAAGACTGTTCTCCTCAAGAGCACCCTCATTGAAAGCATTCTCTTAGAGAGTGCCCTCCCTAAGAGCGGTCTCCCTAAGGATGCCCTCCCTGAGAGCATTCTCCCTGAGAGAACCTTACAGTATGCACGTGAGACTGTTCTCCTCAAAAGCACCCTCGTTGAGAGCATTCTCTTGTAGAGTGTCCTCCCTAAGAGTGGTCTCCGTGACGATGCCCTCCATGAGAGCACCCTTCCTAAGAGCATTCTTCCTAAGAGTGCCCTATGTTAGAGAGGCCTCCATGATAGAGCCTTCTATTAGAGTGGCCTCCCTGAGAGCATTCTCCCTAAGAGTGCCTTGTGGTATGCACATGAGAGAGTTCTCCTCAAGAGCATCCTTGTTGAGAGGGTTCTCTCGTAGAGCACCCTTAGTTAGAGTGCCCTTCCTGAGAGCATTCTCCCTGAGAGCATGATCCATTAGAGCACCCTCCCTCAGAGTGTTCTCCCTGAGAGTGCCTTGCACTATGAACGTGAGAGTGTTCTCCTTGAGAGCCCTTATTGAGATCGTTCTCTCAGAGAGTGCCCTCCCTGAGAGCATTGTCCCAAAGAGCATGCTCCCTAACAGCACCTTACGCTATGCACATGAGAGTGTTCTTCTCAAGAGCACCCTCATTGAGAGCATTCTCTCAGAGGGTACCCTCCATGAGAGTGCCCTCCTTGAGAATGGCCTCACTGAGGACACCCTCTCTTAGAGTGTGCTCCTTAAGAGCACCCTCCCCAAGAGTGTTCTCCATGAGAGCAACCTCCATTAGAGCAACCTCCTTGAGAGCGTTCTCCTTGAGATCACCCTCCCTAAGAGTGCCTTGCACTACATGCATGAGAGTGTTCTCCTTCAGAGCTCCCTCATTGAGAGCGTTCTCTTTAAGAGCGCCATCCATTAGAGCAGCCTTCCTAAGAGTGTTCTCGCTGAGTACACCCTCCTTGAGAGTGCCTTGCACTACACATGTAATAGTGTTCTCTACAAAAGCACCCTTGTTGAGAGCATTCTCATGGAGAACACCTTCTATTAGAGTGTTCTCACTGAGAGTGCCCTCCCTGAGAGCATTTTCACTGAGAGAGCCCTCCTTGAGGGGGCCCTCTTTGAGAGTGTTTTCCTTGAGGGCGCCCTTACTTGGTGCTCTCTCTTTGAGAGGGATCTTCTTGAGAACATCCTCTTGGAGACCAAATTTATAAGGATGTAGGATGGTTTGGCTGAATCTAGCATAATCAACATATATAGGGGGAGGTAGGCCGACGCCCCTGGGACACACTTTCAGGAGAAGTAGAGTGCGTCTTAGGCCATCATGGATGTACTTTCAAGTGATGCTGAGTGCAATCTTGGCCTTAACAGATGCACTTTTAGGTGATGCTGAGTGCATCCTAGGCTATCACAAGGGAACATTCGGGTGTGATAATGAGTGTGTCTATGTCCTCCGTGGGTATGCCTCAGGGAAGTCACTCTCACAGAGAACATGTTTTAAGAGGATTTCCTCCCTAAGCATGCCCTTAGGGAGACTACTCCTTGGGAGGGCTCCCTCAGGGAAAGTTCTCTCAATGAGGGTGCTCTCATGGAGAGCTCTTTCAGATGCACATCGCAACACACTCTTAGGAAGAATTCTCCCAGAGGGAACAATATCATGTGCGTAGCATGAGGCGTTCCCTAGGAGAGTGCTCTTGCAAGTGCTACATGAGGTGCTCTTTGCAGAGCACTCTTACCAAAACCAC
Organism: Gnetum montanum; assembly: GCA_015680685.1. Taxonomy (NCBI): domain Eukaryota; kingdom Viridiplantae; phylum Streptophyta; class Gnetopsida; order Gnetales; family Gnetaceae; genus Gnetum; species Gnetum montanum. The sequence continues at coordinate 351,216 of MNCI01006946.1, read as the reverse complement.
TATGCAAGGTGTTCCCATGGAGAGCACTCTCATGAGAGCACTGTGCGGTGTTCCCAAGGAGAATGCTCCCTCTCCCCATATATGTTGATTGGGCCAATTTCAACCAATCCATACTGCACCCTTATAAATTTGGTTTTCTAAGAGGGCCCTCTCAAGGAGAACGTTCTCATGTGGGGCACTCTTAGGGATGTGCCCTAAGGGAGAACTCTTCTAAGGAGTGTGTTGTCAAGGAGAATGCTCTCAGGGAGGGTTCTCATAAAGGGCCCTCTTCAAGAGAACTCTCTCAACAAGGGCTCTCTCAGGGTGAATGCTCTCATATGCATAGTGCAAGCCTCTCTCAGGGATGACGCTCCTAGAGAGAATACTATCACATGCGCAGTGCAAGGCACTCCCAACATAGTGCTTTGGCAAGCACTGCATGAGGCTCTCTCAGGAGATCACCCTTCCTATGAGTGCCCTCCCTAAGAACTCCCTCTTTGAGAGTGGTCTCCCCAAGGATGCCCTCCTTGAGAGCATTCTCCTTAAGAGCGTTTTCCATGAGAACGCCTTCCCCAAGAACATTCTCCTTGAGAGTGCCCTTCGTTAGACCAGCATTTCAAAGAGTGTTCTCCTTAAGAGTGCCCTCCCTGAGAGTGCCTTGCACTATGCATGTGAGAGTGTTCTCCTTGAGAGTGCCCTTGTTGAGAGCACCCTCTCAGAGGGTGCCCTCTCATAGAGTGCTCTCCTTGAGAGTAGCCTCCCTCAGGGCATTCTCCCTAAGAGTAGTCTCCTTGATGACACCCTCCCCAAGAGCACCCTACCTAAGAGAGTTCTCCCTGAGATCGACCTTCATTAGAGTGGCCTCCCTGAGAGTGTTCTTTTGGAGAGTGCCCTTCTTGAGAACGGCCTCCATTAGAGTGGCCTCCCTAAGAGAATTTTCTTTGAGAATTCCTTGTAGTGCGCATGTGAGATTGTTCTCCTCAAGAGCGCCCTCGTTGAGAGCATTCTGTCATAGAGTGCCCTCTGTTAGAGTGGTGTCCCTTAGAGTGTTCTCCTTGAGAGCACCCTCCCTCAGAGCATTCTCCCTATGAGTGCCTTCTGCTATGCATGTGAAAGTGTTTTCCTTGAGAACACACTCATTGAGAGCATTCTTTCGAAGAGCAACCTCCTTGAGAGCACACTCTCTTAGAGCATTATCCTAGAGAGCATCCTCCATTAGAGTCCCCTCCTTGAGAGCACCCTTCGTGGGAGCATTTTTCCTGAGAGTGCCTTATGTTATGCATGTGAGAGCATTCTCTTGGAGAGTGACCTTCCTAAGAATGCCCTCCTTAAGACTGTTCTCCCTAAGAGCAGCCTCCATTGGAGTGGGCTCCTTGAAAGTGTTTTCCTTCATATCACCCTCCTTAAGGGCATTGTCCATGGGAGCACCTTGCACTATGCATGTGAGAGTGTTCTCCTCGAGAGTGCCCTCCCTAAGGATGCCCTCCTCGAGAGCGCCCTTCCCATGAGCATTCTCCTAGAAGAGCCCTCGTTGAGAGAATTCTCTCAAAGAGTGTCCTCCTTGAGAGCACCCTCCCCAGGAGCATTCTCCCTGGAGAGCCCTCGTTGAGAGCATTCTCTTAGAAATTGCCCTCCCTGAGAGCATTCTTCCTAAGAGCGCCCTCCGTTAGAGTGGCCTCCCCAAGAGCATTTTCCTTGAGAGCATCCTCCATAAGAGCATTGTCCATGAGAGCACCTTGAACTATGCATGTGAGAGTGTTCTCCTTGAGAGTGCCCTCATTGAGAGTGTTGTCTTGGAGAGCACCCTCCCTATGACCACCCTCCATGAGAATGCCATCCTTGAGAGAGGTCTTCCTAGGGACACCCTCCTTGAGAGCATCCTCCTTAAGAGCATCTTCCTCAAGAGAATCCTCCTTAAGAGCATTCTCCATGAGAGTAGCTTCCCCAAGAGCATTGTCCTTGAGAGCACCCTTTGTTAGTGTAGCCTTCCGAAGAGTGTTCTCCTTGAGAGCATCCTCACAGGGAGTGTTCTCCCTGGAGCACCCATGTTGAGAGTGTTCTCTCTAAGAGTGCCCTCCCTGAGAGTATTCTCCTTGAGAGCACCCTCTATTATAGCAGCCTTCCAGAGAGCATTCTCCTTGAGAATGCCCCCCGCAAGAGCATGTTGCACTACACACGTGAGAGTGTTCTCCTTAAGAGCGCCCTCATTGAGAGCACCCTCTCAGAGGGCACTCTCTTAGAGAGTGCTCTTCCTAAAAGTAGCCTCTCTTAGAGTGTTTTCTTTGAGAGCACCTTGTGCTATGCACGTGAGAGTATTCTCCTTGAGAGCATCCTAGTTGAGAGTGTTCTCTCAGTGAGCGCCCTCCCTAAGATTGGTCTCCCTAAGGATGCCCTCCCAAAGTGCACCCTCCCTGAGAGCATTCTCCCTAAGAGAACCCTCTATTAGAGTAGCCTCCCTGAGAGCATTCTCCCTAAGAGAACCCTCTATTAGAGTAGCCTCCCTGAGAGCATTCTCCCTGAGAGCACCTTGTGGTATGCATGTGAGAGTATTCTCCTCAAGAGCATCCTCCTTGAGAGCAGTCTCCATGAGGACACCCTCCATGAGAGCACCCTCCCCTAGAGCATTCTCCTTGAGAGCACCCTCTGTTAGAGCAGCCTCCTTGAGAGCATCCTCTATTAGAGTGGCCTCCCTGAGGGCACCTTGCAGTAGGCACGTCAAAGAGTTCTCCTCAAGAGTGCCATTGTTGAGATTGTTCTCTTGTAGAGCACCCTCTATCATAGTGCACTTCCTAAGAGCATTCTACTTGAGAGTGCCCTCCATTAAAGTGGCATCTCCCTAATAGCATTCTCCTTAAGAGCGCCCTCTGTTAGAGAAACCTCCTTAAGAGCATTCTCCTTAAGAGCACCCTTCGTGGGAACGTTCTCCCTAAGAGCACCTTGCACTATGCACATGAGAGTGTTCTCCTTGAGAGCACCCTCATTGAGAGTGTTCTCTCAGAAAGCACCCTCCCCAAGAGCATTTTCCCAAAGAGTGCCCTCCATTAGAGCAACCTCCCTAAGAGCATTCTCCTTAAGAGTGCCCTCCATGGGAGTGTTCTTCCTAAGAGTGCCTTGCACTATGCACATGAGAGTGTTCTTCTTGAGAGCACCCTCATTGAGAGCATTCTCTCAGAGAGTGCCCTCCCTATGAATGGCCTCGCTGAGGATACCTGAAACATCCTAAAAAAATGCACAAACATCCTTGCCTCACTAGGCCCTTGCAAGCTGCATAGCACTATGGCAGTTCATCAAGAGGAGAATGTTCTAAGTTCAGGCTAGGCCAGTTCAGCAAATTTTCTACTTTAGGCATGGACAGGTTCTATGTCATCCTGCCTGTCCATCAAAGTAGCTTGCCAAGTTGACAGCCTACTCAGAAACGACATGCAGAGTTGGCAGCAGCACTCTGGATGCGTAAAAAATAGTTTGGCAAGTTTTCTAAGTCACGAAGTTTGCTATGCTACACTACATCTCGTAGCATAGCAAGCTTCAAAAAATAATGGCAGAACGCAGTAATACGCTATGCTACGCCACATAGCGTAGCATAGTGACAGCTTCATTACCATTTCCCCTGCCCAATTTTGAGTTCTGCAATGATGTCCCTTTCCATCAAGAAGTGGTGAACCATGTCTGCTGCTACGCTTCACTAAGCTACATGGCGCAGTGAGGCGTAGCAATCCTATGGAAGGGACAGAAGGTAGCTCAAAGGGTAGGATCAGCGGAGTTCGCAAGACTTGCATCGCAAAAGATGAAAGTTTGCAAATTGGCAAAACTTTCATGACTAAGGCAAGTTGCTATGCTATGCTACGTTACATAGTGTAGCATAGAAACATATGTGTAGCGGAACACGCGATAAAGTGCTATGCTACGCCAAGCATGCTATGTCACAAAGCACAGTAAGGCATGCAGGTGATTGTGCGATATCAATGCACTCCACCTAATTGGACTGTTGGCAGACATCTCCAAACGCTGACAGTGTAATTACGACGTAGTAGGATTACAGTTATTGCATACAGGTTCACATCACAACGGTCTTGTAGGTCCAATAGTCACAAATGACACGAGTGGCACCAGCAAGACAATGAAGGCCCAAGGCACGTAACATTCAAACCATCCCTTTCGCATGCCCTCAGTCCTATAAATACCCCAGAAAATAGCATTCAAGAGGTACGCAATTTTTAAAGGTTGACAGTTTCAAAAGAATTGACATTTTTCTCAAAAAAGAAATAGCTTCCAAGGGGTGGGAACTTTGGAATTCTGAAATAAAGACTTCTCTCTCTCCAGCATTGTAACATCAAAGTCATCTGTTTAACACTGTAAACAGTGAGCCTCTCTCTTAGCTAGCATGGGGTCCTGTCTCCATTCTACCACCTTGGTAGAACCCTGCATTTTTTGTGCCCAAGCCCACGTCCAAGCACATAACTCTTTTTGCTTAACACACCTTGGTTACTCTTAGGATTTCTGCACTCCGTCACGCTGTGCAACCGATTGTATCCACCTTGATCAAGCGAGTTTGTAGCTTCGGAGCGATGCATGTTTCTAACTATACTTTACTTTATTTCTTGCTTGTTGTCTCATTTCGCATCATTTTCTATTTTATTCACCTTTAAGCATTACTTCGTACTACTATCGTATTTTTTACAGTTTCTCTCTTGCTTCATTTACTTTCAAGCATTATCTCGCATTTCGCATTATTTACGTTGCAAAAGGCTATATTGATGCCGATGTAAGTCCTTGTTTGATCGACCAGACTGTTCAGGGCACCCTATGTCCGCACACACCCAACATGGCCCTCTCGCAGATATAGGGTTGGAACTGTCATGCCCGTCGACCCCCAGGTGTTTTCCAGCCGTCGATGTTTTCGGTTGCTACAATTTTCTGGAGCTAGAAGGAGGGCCTTTTGGTGCCTTTTCTTCATGTCATGATAGTTCTATGAGCCTTCTGCACCTTGATACACATAAGCGTAAACGCGACACCCTCCTACGGTTGTTTGCAGTTTGTGCAATGTAGACCGGTCTCCTCGATGACTCCTCGGGAGCCCTACAGAATATAAGGCCTTCGATCGCTGGCTAACTAGCTTATTTTACGGTTGTCTTGCATGCATTTTGTACCTCATCTTGTGTGGTACAGATTGGTCACTTCAACAGTCCCTCTGGGATCCTGCGAGATGCAAAGCCTGCTTGGTTGCTAATTAGTTTGCCCATCTTATAGTTGTCTTGCATGCGTTCTGGACCCTACCTCATGTGGAATAGACCAGTCGCTTCGACGGTCCCTCAAGGATCTTGCAAGACGCAAATCCTTCTAGATTAGCTTGCTCACCTTACAGTAGCCTCGTAAGCCTTCTACACCCCAATATGTATTAGCGTAGACTTGACACCATCTACGGTTGTTTACGTGTCATACGGTGTAGATCGGTTGCCTCGACGGTCCCTCCAGGACCCTGCGGGACATAAATCCTTCCGACAGCAAGTTAACTTGCCTTCCCTTTTACAGTAGTCTTGCACGTGCTCTACACCCTAGCTCGCACAAGCGTAAATGTGACACCCTTCTGTGGTTGTTTACGTCTTGTGTGGTGCAGGTTGGTCGCCTCGACAGTCCCTATGGGATCCTACGGGACATAAAGCCTTCTTAATCGCTTGAACTTGCCCTACAATAGTCTTGCATGTGCCCTGTACCTCATCGTGCACTGGCATAAACGTGAAACCCTTTATGGTTTTTTACGCTTTGTGTGGTACAGATCAGTCACCTCGACGGTTCCTCCAGAATCCGGTAAGACGTAAAACCACCTTTTGTTGCTCTTTCAGCCCTTTTGTTCTCTTTGTGCTTCTTGCATTTTTTGCATAATCACTTGCTTAGCAATGGCTTTTGCCACCACCATTGTTGACACCTTCAACATGGAGGTGCCCCTCATGGTTTAAGGCACCACTTGTGCTGAACAATTGCTGAACCCCGTGATGGAAGCATTTTGATCTCTCAGAATCTGAAATAGGGGACTTGAGGGATTGGCCTAACAACACAAGCGTTATAGTTTCCTTTGCGCGAAGGTGCAGGCTAATCTTCCCTTGGATTTACATGAACTCGAGAAAAAATGTAGCTTTGAGTTCACTTATTGCAACGGGAAGGAATTCGTCCCCACCCCAGGCATTCCTTTGCTTTTAATGCAAGCATATCAAAGGCTACTAGACTAATTGATCCAGTTGGCTAGACTTAGGGAGCAACCGGACATCGCGTCCAACCAGGACGATGCCTTTCAAGATGAATAGGAGAAGCTTGATTCCCAATCTGACGAGGGGGGTCAAGTCAATCTAAAGATGACATCCAAAGATTAATCAACCTAGGAAAGCTGGTGCTAGATGAAAGCAACCCAGTACGCCCTGAAAATCAATCTATGTATGTCTACATAGATCCCCTCAACGCCAATAATGCCGGTTACGTAATCAATACCATCGGTATTGATAATGATCCTAGGCCACCCTTCTAGCCATTTGTGATTTGTGTGCCTTAGCGTAGTGCACCAATACCACCAATGGATGGTCTAAGCTTGCAACCGCCCTTCATCCTGAAAGTCCCACCACAGGCATCTACCTCTACACTGCCTGTTGGCAAGGTTACGTGACTCCATCAGTTAACACCTCTAGCTCCATTCATCATCAGGGGGCCAACATCTTCGAAAACCCCCATCTCGTGCAACAACATTAAATAGCATCCTCACCCCACAAGGCAAGAAGCCCACTTAGTGGGCGAGACGTCGAAGGGAAGTACTATTAAAGGTATCTCCAAGCCTACACCTTCGCCCCTCGTATTTACACCTTCATCACCAAGGATGAAGGTCGACACGATTACACAACCTACATTACCTCACTGACAAGGATCTGAATCCTAGGCCACCCTTCCAGCTATTTGTGATTCGTGTGCCTTAGCGTAGTGCACTAATACCACCAATGGATGGTCTAAGCTCGCAACCGCCCTTCATCCTGAAAGTCCCACCATGGGCATCTACCTCTACACTGCCTGTTGGCGAGGTTACATGACCCCATCAGTTAACACGTCTAGCTCCATTCATCATCAGGGGGCCAACATCTTCAACAACCCCCATCCCGTGCAACAACATTAAATAACATCCTCACCCCACAAGGTGAGAAGCCCACTTAGTGAGCAAGACGTCGAAGGGAAGTATCGTTAAAGGTATCTCCAAGGCTACACCTTCATCACCAAGGATGAAGGTCAACATGATTACACAGCCTGCATTACCTCACCGACAAGGATCTAAACCTAAGTCTAGGGTCATATCTCCTTGAGAGATTCGTCTTCTAGGACGAATCAAAGAGGAGGAAAGTGTCAAACAGGCAGGTGCCCAAGACTTCTTAGATGCCCTCACCCAAGTCGGGCAAGCCCTAAAGCAGAAAAATGCTACATTGAGCTTGTAAGACCTGGTTATGACATCTGTACCTCACCGAGAGGCTCTAGTCTGCATGTTAATGGCGATTCTAGTCGATGGGAACATGCCAACCGAAGAGGGAGCGATCCACTTGGTAATTCTTTCCTCTGTACCCGTAGAGTCCACAAGATCTTAATTAATTTTTAGTAACGACGCCATTAGGAAATATCCCGAAGGGGGTCAAGTGACTACGACACCTCTCTTTATCACAATTCAGGTCGACCAACACTAGATTCGAAGGGTACACGTTGATGATGGGGCAACCACGAACGTCATTCCCTTCCCTATTATGGATAAGTTGGGATTGGTCAACCAGATAAAACCAACAACGACATTGTATCTAAGGTCATTCAACGAGGCACGCGTCCTGGTGAAGGGTACAGTTCATGTAAACTTTGTAGCAGGGGAACAGTTCCTCATAGACGCAACGTTCATCGTAGTTGAAGAAATGCTTAGGTTTAACCTGATCTTGGGGAGATCATGGTTAGTGTAACTTAGGGCTGTTCCCTCACCTATACACCAAGAAATCCAGTTACCATATGTAGGTAGAGAGGTGGTAATCCATGGTGACGAAGTCGCAATGCGAGCAATCAACAACGTAGGCATGGAATAGGGTTCAGAAGTTACAACCTCTAAGGATGAAGCACCTGATCATGCATGCATTAATCATGCAACGAAAGGGTCGGTCTAGCGAACTGACCCTCAAATCGAAAACGCATGGGTTGAGTTTCGTTTGCAAGAGAAGGACAATGATATGAACGGGGGCCCTAGTGAAACACCTCGACCTTATGTTCTGATCAACCCATGATGGGTCAAGAAGTAGCTGTGCGTAGTGTAGCGGCCCTACGGCTTCCCGCCCGATCACTATCCTTGTACATTCACACTTTCCTTGCCTTGTTAGTATACTAACCATTAGGCATGCTACGCTAATGGCCAAAAATGACATAAAACTAGCATCATCGCCTTATTGCTGTGTTAATGAACTACCTCTTTTAGTATTGGCCCAAAATGGCCTAAAAGTAGCACTATCGCTTGTCACTTTAATTTGTCACGCAACAGCCTGAAATGTCCCAAAATTAGCAATGGCCTGAGATGGCCTAAGACTAGCATATGAAAGCATGAAAACTTTACATAGTACACAAGTTAACACAAAATAGATTTCCTTGTTGAAGTTTTTCATTTCATTCAAAATTTTCGTCTATTGGCAATATTGCAAAATTTTTAATTTTTTTTTTCAAAAAAGGAAAATCCCATGCTATCATGGGTTGTTTCTGGTTGCAATGCCTTCACTGTTTGCCTTCGCTTCATCTACTTGTGCATCACCTGCTCCTGCATTGCCTGCTACCGATCTTGCATTCCCTCTCCCCATGGGTCTCACACCCTCATTCGGAGCCTGCACCGCAAGAATGAAGTAGTTAGCTAGGCAACAAATGAAATAAATGTAAGCTATAACATAACATGAAAGCGACTAACCTGAGAGGAGCCTACGCCGGTCTCAAGGGGTATCTGGTCTAGACCAAGCCTGAGGTGACGCCAAATCTCCTCTATTGAAATATCCATCCAACGCTCGTCGCTGGGTTCAGCATTCGCTGCAGTAGCCTTATCCCTTTCTATGGTTGTCCATTGTAGAGGTTCGGGGGAAAGGGAAGTGGTTGTGGTCTCTCCTGTAGGAAGGTTCACTCTCAAGTCAGGAGATTCTGTGACATCCACCTGCTCTTTAAACTTGGCATAGGCCTCAGAACCGCCGATGGCCTTCACAAACGCTTCATACGTGAATGCCTTCATAGCAGCATCTCTGTATAGTTTTTAGTGGGTCTCATTCTCCAGCTTGTACATGTGTTTATGGTCTCTTTGGGTTTTCCCCCATTCGAAGACCTTAGCACTGATGTCTTTCATATATTGGCACTTCTAGGTCAGCAAGTCCATCTACCTTTGCTATTCGACTATCTCGCAAGTGGATTCAATGTTCTGATGAAGGACGGTCCAAAACCTGGCGTAGTCGTCTACAGCCCTCTTCCAATCAACTGGGTCAGGGTTGCAGTTTATAAGAAAAGTGTTCCTCGACCTAAGATTCTCCACCTCGGCAGCTAGATCAGCCTCTCTCTACTCAGCCCTTTAGACCTATTTCCACAGGTCCTCGTTGCTGCACCTACATTCCCACAGAGAGCGTGCCGAGTGCAAGACACTTATAAGCCTCGTAAAATGTGCAATGAGACACCTCGTTCATGTCAGGCGAGAGGGTGGACACCGTGCCAACCTTCATAGAGCGTAACGGGTCCCACTTGAGCCAAGAGCCTATTTAACGCACGAAGTGTAGTAATCGCGTGAGCATAGCATAATCAACAAACTCGAAAGCTTCAGCGTAGCAACATAAGGGTAGTTAACACTGATACTTACCCGCACGAGGGTCCACCTATTGAAGGTTCCTGATCATATCGTCAACAAGTCCTTGCACGAATGTAAACTTGTTAGGGAGGTTAGCCCACGACTCTGTACGAAGTAGAGGAGGTCCCACAGTGTCAGCAGTAACACCTGCTACATGATTAAGCATGTTAGCAACAACCAGAATTGACTATGATGAGGCACATCTCACAAACTCATCAGCGTCCGACTGTGATCTTTCTTCTTACCGAGACAAGACGACCATGGTAGCCATAGTAGAGGGCCCTGCCAAATCCATGCAAGTCCCTTCCTCATGCGTTGGTGCCTTTCCTTTCAAGAGACCATCATCTTTTTTATTTTGGAAGGGAACCTCTTCGTTTGTAGGAAGGGGCTCCCTAATGACAAGAGCCCCTGCCCTGGAGACAAGAGCTCCATTATTCTCGACCGGGGCCCTTTTCTTCAAAACTGGAGCCTCTAGGTCTTTATCTGTCGCCCTCGTCCTAAGGGCCGACACTTCCTCATCACCTTCTTCTTCATCTTCTTCTTCCTCTGCTAAGCAAAAAAGGCATGTTTGCATCAATTCAAAACAAGCTAGTTCAAAACAGGTGCTATGCTACGTCGCAGCACCTAGTACAACATAACCAACAAACTATAATGAAATAAGCATTATACAAAAAATGCTTACCAATGGGGGGTTGCATCCACCACAGCTTGAGCCACAATCTCCGCCCTTCCTCTTCACGAGAGCTTTCCTTGGCTGGGGGAAGTCTCTTCCTTCACAACTCCTTGGGCATAGTCTCAGCTATGAGATGTTCACCCTATATCACGTTATTAGCTATAATAGGGGGTGTCTCTCCTACACTGTTTTCGCTGAGAGCGCTACGAACTGCCAGACCTTTTAGTCATTACAGACAACGACTCCCCAACCATTTATGGAGGATCCTGGGCCTACATAGTTTAGAGGACCTACTGAATCCATGGCTTGGAAATCTAGTCGCAGTCTAGCATGGACTAGACTCCATCCTCCTGGACCACCAGGAACTCTGGGAAGTGCTTTAAACAACCTATGTAGAAAGCATAGTGTATGTTAGAGTGGGACTCCATTTTCTCAGGAGTCCCAAAATCTCAGCTTGCAAACCACTACATAGGATTCGGCCTAGTTGTAATGGGCCCCCTCCTCCATGACTTCCCACATTACACAGGCCTGCTTAAGTCCCAGGACCTTCCCTTGGGTGAGCAGTTGAGGGAATGCGCAAGCACGAAAGACTAGTTATATCCCCATGGCAGGGCCATCCTTAAGCTTTTCCATGGGGAACCCTTTTTGCTCCTTGGAGAGCCTCAGCCACTCCTTGATATGCTGCTTCTTCAGGGTCAACTCCTATTTTCCCTTCGACACTATGGGGGCACCATCAGCAGAAATGCCAAACAGATCCACAAACAGCTGGTCATCGATGTCAATGACCACCCACACACCCCGCACGTACATGCGAAAATGACCCGCCTTCCCAAAGAAGGAGTTGACCAAGGAAAGCATCTCAGCAGCAGAGATGCCCGATTCGACACCATAAATAGATCCATAAGCCTCGTCCTTCGAACTTTCATGAGCAAAGAGTTCAGGGCCCCTCGTTGTAACCAACTCTAGCTCACCGCTACTTCGTCATATTTGAAGTAGATGTTTGCTCCCTGCCTCCTAGTAGTTACCACTGTCACCTCACGAGGCTTCTTCGCCCCTGCAAAAATTTTCACAAAACACACTTAGCCTAATAATGCAGAGAATGCAAATATTACGAAAATACTTGAGCATGTGGTGCCTTCCTTTTGACCCACCAGGTCTATACGGTAATGGGAATAGCGGGAGTTCAACTACCAGAACTGCCTCAAGCGTGACCTGTTTGAAAGGTTCTCTCCACTTCTTGTCCAACCAACCCTTCACCCTAAACTGATTGTAGAAAGGGGCAAGTGTGCGTAGGTAAGTATGGTATTCTCCCCCGCACTAAGCGATCACGCTTGCCTGTAGGCTCTTGACAGAAGTAAATTCCTATAGGGCTACTTGTGTCGTAGCCAGCAGATCCAGTTGATTGTGAACCCCGTCATCATTAAGATAGAACCTGGTGACAAACACACATTATTAGCATTCGGCCAGGTATAGCCGGCGTTGCACAACGAAGCAAAGCAAAGATGGAAAACTCACCCACCAGCACAATAGATGGTCCCCTGTGGGTTTTGAAAGTGCATTTCCATGTGACATGCAAGGTACAATGTGTTGTACAGGTGATAGCACTGGTATTCCAACATGTCCCAGATCTAGGCTAAATGCCTCAACCCTGTTAAGTGTTGGCTGGATCCCCTTTCCTCCCTGTTCATGGTCGCCTCATTGGAAAGGTATCTCAAGATGCCCCGATTTGCCCCTTGCAGCATGGCCTCTATTATGCTAGATGCCTGCATCTCATCCAAGGAAGACCAAACAATCACACTAAAGTGGTTGAGAAGGAATTGCAAGAAGTCTCGTGCCCCTTCCCTGAACCAAACTGCTCGATCTCCCACACATATCGGGGGAGGAGGAGCGTTGGCCATAGGTCTACTCACATGGCACAGGACCCCTCCAAGGTCCAAAATGATCAGCCTAGACCTTGGCCCTGCCTTGCACAATGTAATCAACAAATGTTGGCGTCACACTTGAACTCAATACACGTGCAACATAGCAACGTCTAGCAATCCATAAATATAGCATAGCATAACCCTCTGCCCATACATAGCATAACAAAGGTGTGAGAACCTAGCATAGCGAAAACATGCAGGTAGCTCAGCGTAGCAGTAAAGCAATTGGCGACATGCCCAAACAAAACATGCATCACGATGCCGCATCGCACATGACCAAGCCCTCCTAAGGGTTTTACGTTATGACATGACAAGGTCAAACAACTTAAACTGTCCCAGCCCCACAGGCATGACAACCGCAGTGGTAGCAGTCCCAACGACCTTACAACGAAACCTTTGTACATTGGCCACGACCAAAAAAGAGGCCACAGCGATGCAAAGGCTAAAACAACACAGCCGCAGAAAACACAGATAGCAAAACAAATAGGATGAAAAACCAGAGCAAAAGGTGCAAAACGAAAAGAGCGAAGGAGGCATGAAAACTTACTAGGTCAATGGTGTGTTCTCTCGCGCCGGAATGCGCAATTGTGGCCCGCGTCTCAGGGCCTTTTTCACCTCCTCAACCTTCGCAAGCATCAAATGAGTCTTCGAAGCCATGGCCCTCCTTGCAGATGTACAACCTTCACTGTAGAAATTCATCTTGCTAGTCAATCAACACAGCTACTTCATGCTCCAAAATCATTGTATGCTCCGATGAGGATTCTGCGCTTGTACGATGGAAATAGCGAAATTACCTAGGTTTAACCCCTATTTATAGCCACAAGGGTAGGGTGGGAAAACTTACCTCTTTCTCTCATTAATGCAGAGCACGCCGTGCAGCGTAGCATGCTCGCCATGACATCATAACATTATTAACATTTAAGCCTTAACATGCTTCAAGCCAACTACTCGCCTTCCCGAAGACAGGGAAAAAATATAATAATATTTATTTTCGATTAAAGGTCTAAAAAGACCTTAAACTAACGAGCCTAGCATAGTTGCGCTCCTCAGGATCTGAAAAGACCCTAATATAGTAGTTTTGACCCATTACGTTTGCAGTCCGCAATGACGTTAAACTAACCACATCCTCACTAGCAATCACCTCATCCTCTTCCACATGGGCAGTATCACATTTTCTAATAGTTTCCTGATTCCATTTTCGCACTAGCAGTTCGATACTCCTTGTACTTCCAATTTTCTTTATTGTGATTTTGCATATCAAGATTTTTCATGTTGCAATATGGTAGTCTGAGATGATACTAAACTAGCAGTTTGGCATTCGTGTGTCAACAGTCACGTGTTCCATTAACAATTCTACACTCTCACACCTTGGCGATCCACCACGACCTTAAACTAGTAAACTTTCAATCTTTACATCGCCTCACTTAGCAAGTTGCATCTCGGTGTCACTTTGCAGATTTACGTCCCACATAATCTCTGATGATCCTTACCCAGGCTTTCATCTTATGATAACAGGTCAAGCAAGAGATGGGAATCCAACGTGCCCTTTCCACACCTTTAGTGATAGTAGGGTCACAAGGCAAGCTCGTGAGAAAGTTGAACACCAACATGATCGATTGGGGGTCGACTACGATTAACACTATAGCACCCTTAGAAGCATCCCCAAATTGGCCCAGACACCTAGTCCAAGCCCTAGATTTAGAGGTCAGGGATGTAACTGAGGATCCTCTTGTCGAGATACCTATGACGATGTCAAAGGGAGAGGTAAAGACATTAAGACTCAGCTCCCTCCTAGACACACAAACACATGAAGGTGTAGTTAAAACTGTGCAGGACCACATCGATGTCTTCGCATGGTCGTACAACGACATGCCGGGTCTGGATCCGTGGCTGATTCAGCATAACATTGTCCTAGCCCACACATAAAGGCAGTCAAGCAAAAGGATCATAAAATTAAGCTAGAAATTGCACTAGCCATGAGGGATGAAATCACTAAGTTATACTAGGCAGGTTTCATCCACGCGGTCGACTATTCAGAGTGGGTGTCCAACATCATTGTAGTTTTGAAGAAAATAGGAGGGATATGAATCTGTATAGACTTCCAAGACTTGAACAAGGCAATGATCAAAGACAACTTTCCACTCCTAAGCATTGATCAACTCATCGACACCATGGCTGGCCATGCTTTGCTATCCTTCATGGATGGTTTCTCAGGATACAACCAAATCCACATCAACCTAGAGCACTAGCTGTCAACAACCTTCATGACTCCATGGGGAACCTTCTGCTATACCATGATGCCTTTCGGGCTTAAGAATGCTGGAGCAACCTACCAGGGAGTCATGACCTACATTTTCAGTGACTACGTCCTAGAAAAATTAAACAATTACGTAGATGACATAGCAGTTAAGTCCAAGGAGGCAGCTGATCACCCACACGATCTAGGGGTAGTCCTCAAGTACTGCCAAATGCACAACTTATGTCTCAATCCTAAGAAGTGCATCTTCGGAGTAAAGACTAGATGCATGTTAGGGTTCATAGTATCGGAGGCTGGAATATGGATGGACCCTGACAAAATCAAGGCTATCGTCAATCTAGTGCCTACCACAAACCTTAAGGAGCTGCGTAGTTTACAAGGCAAGGTACAATTCATTCGAAGATTCATAGCTAGGTTGACTGACAAGTTACACCCCATGCAACATCTTCTAAAGAAGGGGGTTGACTTTGAATGGATAACCCAGTGTCAACAAGCCTTCAACAACCTGAAGAAGGAGCTCTCGTACCTCCCAACGGTGCACCTACCGCAAAGGGACAAGCCTTTCTTCATATACCTTGCCACCTCCGACACATCCATAGAAGCACTGCTATGTTAGAAATGAGACGATGGTTCTGAGATACCAGTGTATTACTTGAGCCATGCACTAATAGTGCATGAGGAGAAATACAACAAAGTGGAGAGGAATTGCCTAGCCTTAGTATTCGCACTAAAAAAGTGGTGGCATTACCTGTTCTGTAGCACAACCAACATCATTTGCAAAAGCAACATACTCCAAGCTATTACCAGCAACCTGTACGAAAGTAGCAAGATAGCTTGATGGAAGGCAATAACCGTGGAGTTCGACCTATGCTATGTAAGTCAATCATCGACAAAGGGTCAACCCATAGCAACCCAACTTACGGCCTTGCCAGTCGATGACCAAGCTAGCATAGACCCCGAATTTCTGGACGAATACGTTATCAATGTCGCCATCATCCCATCACATTTCCAGGCTACCTTACATTTCGACGGTGCCTCAACTGCACAAGGAGGTAGCGTTGCTGCCATAATCACATTCTCCTCTGGGGAAATGCACCCATCTGCTTATCGTTTTGCATTCCCCTGCACCAACAACGTGGCAGAATACGAGGGGCTACTTAGAGGCCTCTTAACTGCCCGAGCACTACATATACAACATCTGGCAATTCAAGGAGATTCACAACTAGTCATGAATCAAATCACCAAAGCCTATGCCTACAAGGCTAAGCACTTGCAACCCTACTATGACCTAGCAAAAACCCTACTTAAGCAATTTGCAACCACCAATGTGCAACACATGCCACACAACGAGAACACCATAGTAGACACCTTAGCTACCCTTGCGTTAAACATCCCATCACATTCCTTGGAAAACCTTCTAGCCTTGATCATAGAATGTGCAGAGCCTATCACTCAGGTGGAACACGTGGTATCTGTCAACACCGTGGATGCCCCAGAGTGGTATACCAACATTAAATCTTATCTGCAACATGGTGAACCCTCAAGTGGATTAACATTTACCTAGAGAGATGCAATTCGTAGGCGTGCTCGATGATACGTGCTCATGGGAAATGATCACATGTGCCAAAGATCCTACGATGGGATATTGCTAGCATGCGTGGGTGACGAGCAAGCGCAAAAGGTGGTTAATGAAGTTCATGAAGGGTTGTGCGGTGGACATATAGCACCCAGGGCTATGGGTGCCAAAATTAGATGCCTAGGGTACTATTGGCCTTACATGGAGCGTGACTACCTAACAAAAGTCAAGATGTGCGACACGTGCCAAAGATACGCAAATCTCATACACATAACACCTACAGATCTGCACCCAATGCAACTCATGTGGCCCTTCCAATGATGGGTACTAGACCTCATAGGGCCTATCACGCCTAAGTCCTCTGCAGGGCATAGCTTTATTATCACTGCCATGGAGTATTTTACCAAGTGGGTGGAGGCTATTCCCCTGAGGAAGACGATGTCCCAGCAAATCTGCCATTTCATCCTTGATAACATAGTAACTAGGTTTGGGCTTTCGATGACTATTGTGATCGACAATGGCCCACAGTTCAGTAGTATGGAGACTCGAACTTTTTGTAGCAATTTAGGCATTAAATAATAATTATCTTCCCCTTATTATCTACACATGAACAGGCAGGCGGAGGCTACAAATAAGTCCATCATCAACTTGCTAAAGCGGATGCTTAACAACAGCAAGAGGCGGTGGCACGAGAAAATACTCTATGTCCTCTAGGCCTACTGAACGACGTGCCAAACTACAACAAGTAAGACCCCTTACAGTCTTGTTTATGGATCTAAAGTGGTATTGCCTCTTGAGTTTCAGGTACCTTCACTTCGGATGATCCTGTCCGACGTCGTGAGCAAAGCCCAGAACAATGAATCGCAAACCATTGACCTCGACTCGGTGGAAAAGGAACACATGTAGATGCTGAGACGAATCAAGTGCTACTAGAGCAAACAGCAGCAAAAACACCATGCGAACCTGCATCGACGGCTGGTGCAGAAGGGAGACCTAGTCCTCAAGGCCATCCATGAGCACGTGAGAAAATTCTCAGCCAACTGGGAAGGTCCTTACGTGATCACTAAAGCCTTTGGAAATGGAGCCTTCAAACTTGCAGACATGGACGACAATGAGTTCGCCAACCCAGTGAACCACTCGTACCTCAAGTCGTACTACATCTGAAGCACTACGACAACAACAAGTAGCGTCCGCAATTGATAAACTAGCAGCATCGAGTGCCGTCCACTATGAAGATAAACTAGCATGTACAGTCTGCTGGGACCTTAAACCAGCACAATGGTCTGCTGGGACCTTAAACTAGCACACGGTCTACCAAGACCTTAAACTGGGTTCACGTCGCACCCTCAGCATGCACCATCACTAGATGCACGTCGAACGAATGGGCGTAATGTCGATGCATGGGTGGGATGTCGCAACTCCAGGACGCAATTCACAATGCAATGAGAACGCGGTCCAGAGCATACGTGGTGCCACCACCCTTGGCATCATGTTGATCCTTCAAAGACACCTTGTGGTATCACATTGGCCCTTCAAACCTACCATTGCCACAACCCATCGCCCTAACGGTAGTTCCTGGGCTAGTTCCCAAATCTAGAGTGCCAGCAGTATTGTGTCCCAGCCGCAATATTGTTGCTCTTCGGTCCCCCACTAATGTTTTGGCTCGTGCGACGTTTAGCTATGTGGTAGCTGATCCCATAGCTAAAATTGAGCATGCATGCCTTTGGCGGGGATTCTAGTGCATCTGCACCCACAACAACCCTCGGTGCCTTGGAGGCCAGCTCCTCCATGCCAGCGTTGCCAAGGTCACTGCTGGCCTTGTAGCTTTGGGCATCTCACACTAGCGATGGTGCCCAAGAGTAACAACAATGCCAGTAGCCAACAAGACCTATGTCCCCGTAGGCACCTCTCGCTATAGCAGCAAATGCTACAGCATCGTGAAGTGAGTGCCTCGACTAGCTCAGCTACTTCAGAGTGTAGACTCCAGAACGTGCGTAACATAACTTGTCGTATGGAAGGTGTCTGTAGGTAGGTCAAAACCCTTCACAGATGTAATGCAACTCATTCTACAAAGGGGGCACCTATTCTACAAGAGGTTGAAGAACAGTGCCAGCCAAAGATGAAAATGCAAACGAGCCCCTCAGAGCACTCCGACGAGGGACTCGGCTAAACATCATCTCTGCTCTCTGCCTTAACCTCTATAAAACCAATGTAAGACTCTCAAGTGTGACCAAGCGATGTCTCGACACTCACCGAGCGATAACTTTAGCATTTCGCCTGTTGCGATGTTTCGCATTCTTTGCCAACGTCTATCGAGTCTGTTCTCCAGACGTCAACAAAGAGGGGCTAATGAAACACCCTAAAAAAATGCAGAGTCATCCTTGCCTCACCAGGCCCTTGTGGTCTACACAGCACTATGGCAGTTCATCAGGAGGAGAATGTTTTGAGTTCAGGCCGAGCCAGTTCGGAAAATTTTTAACTTTAGGCATGGACAAGTTCTGTGTCATCCTACTTGTCCATCAAAGTAGCTTGCCAAGTCAACAGCCTACTTAGAAACGGCAAGCGAAGTTGGCAGTAGCACTCTGGATGTGTAAAAAATAGTTTGACAAGTTTTCTAAGTCATGAAGTTTGCTATGCTACGCTATCCCTCGTAGCGTAGCATGCTTCAGAAAATAATGGCAGAATGCAGTAATACGCTACGCTACGCCACGTAGCGTAGCATGGCGATGGTTTCATTACCACTTCCCCTGCCCAATTTCGAATTCTGCGATGATGTCCCTTTTCATTAGGAAGCGATGGACCATGTCTGCTACTATGCTATGCTAAGCTACATGGCGTAGCAATGCATAGCAATCCTATGGAAGGAACAGAAGGAAGCTTGAAGGGCAGGATCAGCGGAGTTCGCAAGACTTGCATCGTAGAAGACGGAAGTTTGCAAATTGGTGAAACTTTCACGACTAAGGCTAGTTTCTACGCTACGCTATGCTACGTAGCATAGCATAGCAACATGTGTGTAGCAAAACATGCAACAAAGTGCTACGCTACACCAAGCATGCTACATCACAAAGCACAACAAGGCATGCAGGTGGTTGTACGACATCAATGCACTCCACCTCATTGGACTATTGGCACATGTCTCCAGACATTGACGATGGAATTACGGCATAGTAGGATTGTAGTTATTGCATATAGGTTTGCATCGCAACAATCTTGTAGGTCCAACGGTCACAAATGACATGAGTGGCGCTAGCAAGACAATGAAGGCCTGAGGCACGTAACATTCAAACCACCCCTTTTGCACACCCTCGGTCCTATAAATACCCTAGAAAACAGCATTCAAGAGGTCCACAATTTTTAAAGGTTGACAATTTCAAAAGAATTGACATCTTTCTCGAAAAAAATAGCTTCCAAGGGATGGGAACTTTGGAATTCTGAAACAAAGACTTCTCCTCTCTCCAGCATTGTAACATCAAAGTCATCTGTTTAACACTGTAAACAGTGAGCCTCTCTCTCAGTTTGCATGGGGTCCTATCTCCATTCTACCACCTTGGTAGAACCCCGCATTGTTTGTGCCCAAGCCCGCATCCAAGCGCATAGCTCTTTTCGCTCGACACGCCTTGGTTACTCTCGGGATTTCTGCACTTCGTCATGCTATGCAACCGATTGTATCCACCTTGACTGAGCGAGTTTGTAGCTTCGGAGTGGTGCATGTTTCTAACTACACTTTACTTTATTTCTTACTTGTTGTCTCATTTCGCATCATTTTTTGTTTTATTCACCTTTAAGCATTACTTCATACTACTGTCATGTTTTTCACAGTTTCTCTTCTGCTTCATTTACTTTCAAGTATTATCTCGCATTTCGCATTATTTACGTTGCAAAAGGCTATATTAATGCTGATGTAAGTCCCCGTATAATCAACTAGACTGTTTAGGGCACCCCGTGTCTGCACACACCCAGCACGACCCTCCCGCAAATACGGGGTCGGAACTATCATTCCCGCCGACCCCCCGGTGTTTTCCAGCTGCTGACATTTTCGATCACTACAATACCCTCTTAGAGAGCACCCTCCCTAAGAGCATTCTCCTTGAGAGCACCCTCCATTAGAGCAACCTCCCTGAGAGCATTTGCCTTGAGATCACCCCCCTAAGAGCGCCTTACACTACACACGTGAGAGTGTTCTCCTCAAGAGCACCCTCATTGAGAGCATTCTCTCAAAGAGTGCCCTCCATTAGAGCAACCTTCTTGAGAGCATTCTCATTGAGTGCACCCTCCCTAAGAGCGCCTTGCGCTTTGCACATGAGAGTGTTCTCCTTGAGAGCACCCTTGTTGAGAGCGTTCTCATGGAGAGCATCCTCCTCGAGAGTGTTCTTGCTAAGAGATCCCTCCGTTAGGGTGCCCTCCCTAAGAGCATTCTCACTGAGAGTGCCCTCCCCAAGAGTGCCCTGCCTGAGGGGGCCCTCTTTAAGAGAATTTTCCTTGAGGGCACCCTTACTTGGTGCTCTCTCTCTCTAAGCACTCTTCTTGAGCCTTTTAGATACGTAATTTATAAGGATGCAGGACAATTTGGTTGAACCTAGCACAATCGACATATATAGGGGAAGGGAGGCTAACTCCCCTGGGACACACTTTCAAGAGAAGCGGAGTGCATCTTAGGCCATCATGGATGCACTTTCAGGTGATGCCGAGTGCAATCTTGGCCTTCATAGATGGACTTTCAGGTGATGTTGAGTGCATCGTAGGCTATCATGAGCGCACATTCAGGTGTGATTATGAGTGCATCCATGGCCTCCACAGGTATGCCTCAGGGAAGTTTCTCTCATAGAGAACACTTTTTAAGAGGATTTCCTTCCTAAGCATGCCCTCAGGGAGACTACCCCTAGGGAGGGATCCCTCAGGGAAAGTTTTCTCAACGAAGATGCTCTCATGGAGAGCTCTCTCAGATGCGCAGTGCAACATGCTCTCAGGGAGGATGCTCCTAGAGGAAACACTACC
The DNA here is from genome assembly GCA_015680685.1 of Gnetum montanum. Classification (NCBI taxonomy): domain Eukaryota; kingdom Viridiplantae; phylum Streptophyta; class Gnetopsida; order Gnetales; family Gnetaceae; genus Gnetum; species Gnetum montanum. The sequence continues at coordinate 329,955 of MNCI01006946.1, read as the reverse complement.
ATGTACGCAATGCGAGGTGCTCCCAGGGAGAGCACTCTTGCAAGTGCTACATGAGGTGCTCTCTGTAGAGTGCTCTTACCAGCGCGGCTATGCGAGGTGCTCCCATGAAAAGCGCTCTCTTGCGTTTCACATGTGAGAGTGCTCTTTTCAAAGGTGTTTCATGTTGGGCACATGAGAGCACTCTCCTTGAGCTAGTTCTTCATGACCAAATTTATCAGGGTGCAAGATGGTATGGCTGAAACTAGCCCAATCAACATATAAATGGGGAGGTAGAGCTAATGACCATTCATAGGGATAAAGCGATATGTGGTTTTCTCCCCCAGGGACGTCTTGCCCTACCCATGATATTGTGACCTTGTTGTTCAAGTTTGTGACTCATGAGCCTTATTGCAAAGAAGGATAACCCTAGAGAAGGCGGTGTCCATGTTTACGATTTGAGATAAAAGGATTGTAGCATTTTGGGCATGTTTTGTGGGGTTGGTTGCCCAGCAATCCTAGGATCCCAAAGAAGAAAATTTGGCTAGCTTGTGTTGTAACTATCCTAAACGTTCTCGCACACATTTTAGAAGCCCGTTCGTGAGATGGACGCATCAAGCGAATGGGACTTCAATACTGATGGCTCTATGGAATTGAAAGATCCTCTTTGAAAAAGATATCAAATGATTTCATGCAAATAGTTGCATTGATTTGGTGTGGTTGAGGTAGTAAAGCATCTCAATGCCCCCATGGGGTAGCGTCAGGTGCATGTTGTCTTTGCCTTATCATTGATCTGATCGCTTAGTAGCGCATGGGTGGTAGTTGCGAGTTCACTTGGAAGTGCCAAGGAATGAAGAGCGTGTATGCTTTCTTGTTCTTCATGCACTTGCAGGTGCCTCACTATTCATTGCCAATCATGTGTTCTGATATTTGGGTGAGCATTTCATGGTTGTACCATCTCAAAAATAAGTTTTCATGGATTCAAAGATTTATGATGTGTCTTCCCTTGGAGTAACTTGTTGATTTTGAGTGCATGCTCAACCTCGGCAATAAGTTCTCCAAGGATTAGGAGTAGTCAAATGGATGTTTTAGGCTCATGCCTTTTTGACTTCATGACACTCTATCTCTGGGTTTCACAAAGAAGTTTTCGATTGTGCAGTCACTTAGAACCAAATTTGGGTATCTTGAAGCCTACATCCTGTGAGGCTTGTTTCTTTATCCTTGGGTGTGATTGTTTAGGATGTTGTGATATTTAACCCACCACTGATGGCTCTACGGGATTCAAATATCCTCTTTGAAAATGATATTGGATGATTTTGTGCAAATGGTTGCATTGATTTGGTGTGGTTGAGGTAGCAGAGCATCTCGACGTCCTCATGCGGTAGCATCAAGTGCATGCTCTCTCTGCCTTATCACTAATTCCATTGCTTAGTATCACATGGGTGGTAGTTGCGAGTTCACTTGGACATGCGAAGGAACAAAGAGGGTGTATGCTCTCTTCTTCTTCATGCACTTGCAAGTGCCTCACTGTTCATTGCAGATCATGGGTTCTTATATTTGGATGATCATTTCGTGGTCATACCATCTTGAAAATAAGTTTTTGTGGATTCAAAGACTTATGTTGTGCCTTCCCTTGCAGTAACTTGTCAAGTTTGAGTGCATGCTCATCCTCACTAGTCAGTTCTCCAAGGGTTAGGATCAGTTGGACAGATGTTTCAGGCTTATGCCTCAAAAATTTGTTGTTTTGACTACGCGACACTCTGTCTCTGGGTTTCACGAAGGAGTTTTCAATTGTATGGTCACTTAAAACTAAACTAAATTTGGATATTTGGAAGCCTACATCCTGTGAGGCCTATTTCTTTATCCTTGGGTGTGATTATTCAAGTGTTGCAATATTTGAGCAAGCACTGATGGATCTACAAGATTGAAAGATCCCATTTGAAAATGATATCATATGATTCCGTGCAAATGGTTGCATTGATTTCATGTGGTTGAGGTAGCAGAGCATCTTGATGCCCCCATGGGGTAGTGTTATGTGCATGCTCTCTCTACCTCATCACCAATTTGATCACTTAGTAGTACATGGGTAGTAGTTTCAAGTTCACTTGGATGTTCTGAGAAATGAAGAGGATGTATGCTCTCTTGTTTTTCATGCACTTGCGGGTGCCTCATGGTTCATTGTAGATCATGGGTTCTAATTTTTGGGTGACCGTTTCATGGTTGTACCATCTTGAAAATAAGCTATCGTGGATTCAAAGACTTACATTGTGCCTTCCCTTGGAGTAACTTGTCGAGTTTCAGCACATGCTCATCCTCGTCAGTAAGTTCTCCAAGGGTTGGAAGTAGATGGATGGATGTTTTAGGCTCATGTCTCAAAATTTTTTTGTTTTGGCTATGTGACACTCTGTCTCTGGGTCTCAAAAAGGAGTTTTCGGTTGTGCAATCACTTAACGCTGAATTCAGGTATCGAGAAGCCTACATCCTGTGAGGCCTATTTCTTTATCCTTGGATGTGATTATTGCAAATGTTGCGAGATTGGAGCCACTAATAATGAAACTACAAGATTCAAAGGTCCCCTATGAAAATGATATCATTTGATTTCGTGTGAACAGTTGCATTAATTTGGTGTGGTTGAGGTAGCAGAGCATCTCGATGCCCCCATGGGGTAGCATATGGTGCATGCTTTCTCTACCTTATCACTGATTCAATCACTTAGTAGTGCATGGGTGCTAGTGGCGAGTTCACTTGCACAAGCCAAGGAACGAAGAGGATGTAGTCTCTCTTGTTCTCCATGCACTTGCAGCTGCCTCGTTGTTCATTGTGGATCATGGGTTCTAATATTCAGGTGACTATTTCGTGGTCGTACCATCTCAAAAATAAGCTTTTGTGGATTCAAAGACTTATATTGTGCCTTCCTTCCTTTGGAGTAACTTATCGAGTTTGAGCACATGCTCATCCTCGACAATAATTTCTCCAAGTGTTAGGAGCATTTGGACAGATATTTGAGTCTCATGTCTCAAAAATCTGTTGTTTTGGCTGCGTGACACTCTATCTCTAGATTTCACGAAGGAGTTTTCATTTGTGTAGTCACTAAACACCGAATTTAGGTATCTAGAAGCCTACATCCTATGAGGCCTATTTCTTTATCCTTGGATGTGACTATTTTGGATGATGCGAGATTCCAGCCACCATTGATGGCTCTACGAGATTGAAAGATCCCCTCTAAAAATGATACCATATGATTTCGTACAAATGGTTGCATTGATTTGGTGTGGTTGAGGTAGCAGAGCATCTCAATGCCCCCACAGGGTAGCATCAGGTGCATGCTCTCTTTGCCTTATCATCGATTTGATTACTTAGTAGCGCATGGTTGGTAGTTGCAAGTTCACTTGGATGTGCTGAGGAATGAAGAGGATGTATGCTCTCTTGTTCTCCATGCACTTATGGATGTCTCATTGTTCATTGCAGATCGTGGGTTCTGATATTTAGGTGACCGTTTCATGGTTGTACCATCTTGAAAATAATCTTTCATGGATTCAAAGAATTACGTTGTGCCTTCCCTTGGAGTAACTTGTCGAGTTTGAGTGCATGCTCAACCTCAGCAGTAATTTCTCCAAGGGCTAGGAGTAGTTGGATGGATGTTTCAGGCTCATGCCTCAAAAATTTATTATTTTAACTATGCAACAGTCTGTCTCTAGGTTTCACAAAGGAGTTTTCAGTTGTGCGGTCACTTAACGTTGAATTCGAGTATCTGGAAGCCTACATCCTATGAGGCCTATTTCTTTATCCTTGGTGGTGTGGTTGTTCTAGATGATGTGAGATTGTAGCCATCACTAATTTCTCTATAGGATAGAAAGATCCCATCTAAAAATAATATGATATGATTTTGTGTGAATGGTTGGATTGATTTGGTGTGGTTCAGGTAGCAGAGCATCTTGACGCCCCCATAGGATAGCATCAGGTGCATGATCTCTCTGTCTTATCATCGATTCGATCACTTAGTAGTGCATGAGTGGTAGTTATGAGTTCACTTGGACATGCCCAGGAACCAAGAGGATGTACACTCTCTTGTTCTTCCTACACTTGTAGGTGCCTCGCTGTTCATTGTAGATCGTGGGTTCCAATACTCGGTTGACCATTTCTTGATCATACCATCTTGAAAATAACCTTTCATGGATTCAAGGACTTACATTGGTCCTTTCCTTGGAGTAACTTGTCGATTTTGAGCACATGTTCATCCTTCGTGGTAAGTTCTCCAAGGGTCAAGGGCAATCAGATGGATGTTTGGGGCTCATTCCTCGGAGATCCATTATTTTGGCTATGCGACACTCTATCTATAAGTTTCACGAAGGATTTTTTGGTTGTGCAGTCACTTAATGATGAATTTAGGTATCTGGAAGCCTACATCCTATGAGGCTTGTTTCTTTATCCTTGGCTGTGATTGTTATGGATCTTGCATGTTTGGAGCCAGTAGTGATGTCTCTATGGGATTGAAAAATCCTTTTTGAAATCGATATTGGTTGATTTTTTTCAAATAGTTACATTGATTTAGTGCGGCTGAGGTAGCAGAGCATCTTGACGCCCCCACAGGGTATCGTCAGGTGTATGCTTTATCTACCTAATCACAGATTCTCAGTGGTTTATAGTGGTTGCGTTTCTTAGATGCATCCCCACACTGGTGGTTGGATAGAGAGAGGATGAAAACATCCTCGTCCTCGAGGAGAATGAAATTTTGAAGAGGTCCCTACATCTGATCTTTGATTGTTATTCATAATGTGACAATAGTGTCATGTTCCTTGAAATGGCACATGTTTCCTATTATTGCGTTGAGATGAGATGAGATGAGATTCAAACCACACTTTGAGTGATGGTTCACAGTGGTTGCATTGCTAGGATGCATCCCCCATCCTGATGGTTGTATAGAGAGAGGATGGAAATTTCCTCGCCCTCGAGGAGAACGCAATTTCAAAGTGTTCCCTATGGTTGGTCTTCGTTTTGCATTCATAATGTGACGATAGTCACATGTTCCCTCTTGTTGCATTGAGATGAGATTTGAACCACATTCTGAGTGTTGGTTCAGAGTGGTTGCATTGCTAGGATGCATCCCTCACCTTGATGATTGAATAGAGAGAGGATGGAAACATCCTCACCCTTGAGGACAATGTGATTTCGAAGTGGTGCCTACGGTCGATCTTCATTTTGCATTCATAATGAGACAATAGTTGCATGTTCCTCGGGATGGCACATGCTCCCTCTTGTTGCGTTGAGATGAGATTTGAACCACGTTCTAAGCATTGGTTCAAAGTGCTTGCATTGCTGGGACACATCCCTCACCCTGATGCTTGAATAGAGAGTGGATGGAAACATCCTTGCCCTCGAGGAGAATGCGATTTCGAAGTGGTGCCTACGGTTGATCTTCATTTGGCATCCATAATATGATGATAGTTTCATGTTCCTTGGTATGACACATGTTCTATCTTATTGCATTGAGATGAGATTTGAACCACATTTTGAGCATTGGTTCATAGTGGTTGCATTGCTGGGATGCCATCCCTCACCATGGTGGTTGAATAGAGAGAGGATGGAAATGTCCTTGCCCTAGAGGAGAATGCGATTTTGAAGGGGTACCTATGGTTGATTTTCATTTCACATTCGTAATGTTGATGATGGTTACATGTACCTTGAGATGGCACATGGCTTATGTTGTGATGCGAACAATGCCTTCGACATCGATTCACAATTGGTTTTGTGTTGCTGGGATGCATCTCCTGTTTTGTAGGATCAGATGTGGTTGAGCACATGCGAATGGCTATATTGATTTTGTGTGGTTGAGGTAGCTAAGCATCCCAACACCCCCATGGGGTAGCATTGGGTGCATGTTTCCTTTTCTTGATCATGGATTCAACCGCTTAGTACCATGCGGGTGGTAGATGCGAGTTCACTTGCACATGCTAGGGAATGAAGAGGAATTAGGTTCTTTTTTGCTTCATGCACGTTTGCATGCCTCATTCTTTAGTGGGTGCCCTGAGGTGGCCTTAGACAGTGTGGTGTGTGCTGCCTCCTATGTGGAACTTTTTTCTCAAGGAGAAGCATTTTTGAGGAAGTGCTCTCTGGTCTGGTTATCCTACTGGGGATGTCAGAACTTGTAGGCATACCTCAATGTTGGGCATTTGTAGGAATTTTGGATGGTGTGGGTAGTAATCTATGCACTTGTGTAACTCCCTCAACACTTGAATGTCTATGGTCAAGAGCAAGGTTGCATTTCTCATCAGTTGTGGTGTTGCATTTCCTAGGTGTGCGATTGCGCAAACCGGGGAACGGTGCCCATGAAAGATGCTATTCAAAATTGGTGTGGGGAGGGTCATTCGTGCCTTTTGAGTAAGGAAGGATGATGGTGCCCACCGCACGGGTGCCCATGGCATTACCTAGTTGATCCTACCAGTAGTTATATGCTTGTCTCAAAGATTAAGCCATGCATGTCTAAGTATGAACTACTTCAAATGGTGAAACTATAGGTGGCTCATTAAATCAATTATAGTTTCTTTGATGGTACCTTACTACTCGAATAACTATAGTAATTCTAGAGCTAATATGTGTAGGAAATCCTAACTCTTGGAAGGGTTGCATTTATTAGATAAAAGGCCAATGCGAGATTGCTCATTTGCTAAGTGAATCATGATAACTGGATGGATTGCACGATCCTTGTGTCGGCGACGCTTCATTAAAATTTCTACCCTATTAGCTTTTCATGGTAGGATAGAGGCCTACCATGGTTGTGATGGGTGATGGGGAATTAGGGTTTGATTTCAGAGAGGGAGCTTGAGAAATAGCTACCACATCCAAGGAAGGCAACAGGTGCACAAATTACCTAATCCTGACACGGGGAGGTAGTAACAATAAATAACAATATCGTGTTCATTGAGTCTGGTATTTGGAATGAGTACAATTTAAACCCCTTAACGAGGATCCATTGGAGGGCAAGTTTGGTGCCAACAGCCATGGTAATTCCAGCTCCAATAGTGTATATTTAAGTTGTTGTAGTTAACAAGCTCATAGTTGGATCTTGGGATCGGGTGGTCGGTCTACAAATCTGGTGTGCATCGATCACTCCGTTCTTTCTATCGACGATGTGGTCTTGGCATTAATTGGTTGGGTCATGGCTTCGATGCTATTACTTTAAAAAAATTAAGGTGCTCAAAGCAAGCCTATGTTCTGAATACATTAGCATGGAATAACACGATAGGATTTCGATCCTATTGTGTTGGCCTTCATGATCGGAGTAATGATTAATAGGGATTGTCGGGGGCATTCGTATTTCATTATCAGAGTGAAGATCTTGGATTTATGAAAGATGAACTACTATGAAAGCATTTGCCAAGTATGTTTTCATTAATCAAGAATGAAAGTTGGGGGCTCGAAGATGATCAAATACTATCCTTGTCTCAACCATAAATGATTCCGACCAGGAATTGGCAGATGTTGCTTTTAGGACTCTATCAGAACCTTCCAAGAAATTAGAGTGTTTGGGTTCCCAGGGGAGTATGGTCGCAAGGCTGAAAATTAAAGGAGTTGATGGAAGGACACCACCAGGAGTGGAGCCTACAGCTTAATTTGACTCAACACAAGAAAACTTACCAGGTCTATACATAGTAAGGATTGACAAATTGATAGCTCTTTCTTGATTCTATGGGTGGTGGTGCATGGCCATTCTTAGTTGGTGGAGTGATTTGTCTGGTTAATTCTGTTAACAAACAAGACCTTAGCCTACTAACTAGCTATGTGGAGGTATGCCCTTCGTGGATAGCTTCTTAGAGGGACTATGGCCACTTAGGCCATGAAATTTTGAGGTAATAACAGGTCTGTGATGCCCTTAGATGTTCTAGGCCACACACACGCTACACTGATGCATTTAGTGAGCTTCTTTCCCTAGTCCGAGAGGATCATAAAATGTTGTGAAAATGCATCGTGATGGGGATAGATCTTTGCAATTATCAAATGAATGATTGAATGATCTAGTGAAATGTTCAGATTATGGCAATGATGATGGTTTTTCCATCAGTGACGTGAGAAGCTCATTTAACCTTATCGTTTAGAGGAAAGAGAAGTCATAATAAGGTTACCATAGGTGAACTTGCAGTAGGATCATTGATGTGCACATGCCTTTTTTTGATTAGTTATGGTCTTGTGTTTCCATCGGAGTGATGAAGAATGCTTGGGAGACCTCGTGCAGTGCATCCATAATGATCGTGCCACACTAGGATGAGACTTCGTGCAACACTCATGTGGAGCTTGTGCACTTGGTAGGGGCATGAGATGCTGCATCCAAATTACACCTCGTAGATTCAACAAATTGATGCCCTAAAGGACACGTCATTGCCCAGGTAGATTTTGCAAAAGAAAAAAGGGGATCGATCTAGAGCATTTGGAGGGGGCTTAGGTTTCCTCCCGATGGAGGATGTTTCAGCCACAGTTGTCATCATTCGTCGAGGATAGGTGGGAAGATGTTCATTTTAGGAGTGGTAACCTGCGAACGGAGCGTCTATACATTGATGAGAAAATCATGGTGGTTCTCGAGCTCTACATTCATGATTGATGAGCATGTCGCAAAAAACTTTAAGAATACAAGGCTAGATGCAAGGACGACATACGAGGGATGCTCTTTTTTTCCCAACCATCCAGTTCTACGAAAAGAGGGGCACATGGGAGGGAGGGGATAAGATGTGATGGCTAGGTGCAGTTCTCTTCTCCCATCACACATGTTCTAGGTGAACGACTACCCTCGGCCTCTAGGTTGTAGGTTACATCATTTCTTTGGCTAGTCGAGGGAATTGCATCAAATAGCTATGGTGTTGGTGCTTCGTAGGTTCTTGTCCCGCCCATCTGTGGTTGCGTAGCAGAGTTATCGTTTGGAGGATGGTCGTTCCCCTTGTCTAGACATTGACGCTGGTCTCATCCATCAGGTGTTGCCTACTTCTCTTTTCCTAATGAAAGGGTGCAAGTGGTACCAAGGATGCAATGAACGTCCACCACATCGCTACGGTGGTCAACCGGGGTTCATGACCCCAACCACAACTCTCGACAATGGATATCTCGGCTCTCATTTCTATGAAGAATGTAGCAAAATGCGATAATTTGTGTGCATTGTAGAATCTCATGAATCATTGAATCTTTGAACAAAATTTTCACCCAAGGCCTAGGTCAATGGCATGTTTGCCTAGGTTTCATGAAGATCCTATGGCACATCCACTTCGCCCCATGCGAGGGGGCAGCAGATGTGGTCGTTTTTGTCTCCTGAGGTGTAGTTAGGTGAAAGCTACTATCATTCGTGTTTTCTTGCTTCTCCCCAAATAGAGCGATGGATGGTGGTGGTGGTCTCTATGTTCCCTGCATTGAGTGCACATGAGGTATGTTGGCCCCCTCCCTACCCTTCTCCTTCGATGCGATGCAAGACCATGCGACCGATGGTTTTGGGGGAAAATGTTCCTCCTTTGTGTCATGCATAGGATGGGTGATGCTCCCTATTTGTAGTGACCCTAGTTCATGTGAGGGTACCTATCGAGTTTAAGCATATAACTAAGTAGAGAAAGAGAAACTTACGAGGGTTCCTCTAGTAATAGCGAGCGAACTAGGAACAACCTAGTGTGAAAATATGGCGATGCTCACCACCCAAATTGTAGTCTACAGAAGCGTCCCCTATGACAGACTGAGACTAAGTCCTCTGGAATGGAACGCTGAAGAGGGTGATAACCCCATCAGGCTTAGACCCTACTACATCATGAGGTGCTACTGACGAGTCAAGTTGTTTGGGAATGTAGCCCTAAGCAGGTGGTAAATTCCATCCAAGGCTAAATACGCATGAGAGACTAATAGTGAACAAGTACCATAAGGGAAAGATGAAAAGGACATTGAAAAAAGAGTTAAAAAGTGCTTGAAATTATCAAGAGGAAAGTAAATGGAGGCCAACATTGCTTCCCAGATGGATGTGGAAGTCCATCGCTCAGTTCGAGAGGCGAGTCCACGTGGATCTGCGATGTGGCACAAGTGTGCATAGCTGGCTATGTGTGTGTTGTTGCTATGATGGTCAAGGGTCCAAGCGCATGACCCTTTGAGGGGTAGGTCCTATGATGTCTACACACTCAGGATGCAGATTCCATGGGCTTTCCATTCAACCCATCTTGAAACACAGACCAAGGAGTCTAACATGTGTGCAAGTTGTCTGGTTTGGAAACCCACACAGTGCAAGAAAGCTGAAAGGTGAAATCTATTTACAGGTGTGCAGCGTCGTCCATTGACCTTGATCTTGTTGAGAAGGATTTCAGTGAGAGCATGCCTATTGGGACCTGAAAGATGGTGAACTATGGTTAAGCAAGGCGAAGCTAGAAAAAACTCTACTGGAGGCTCGTTGCGATACCGATGTGCAAATCATTCATCTAACTTGGGTATAGGGATGAAAGACTAATTAAAGTATCTAGTAGCTAGTTCCCTCCGATGTTTTCCTCAAGATAGCTAGAGCTCACGTTCTCGAGTTTTATTAGGTAAAGAAAATGATTAGAGGCATCAGGGGCATAACCCCATCAACCTATTCTCAACCTTTAAATAGGTAAGATGGCATAGCTTCCTCAATGAGCTACGTCAATGAATCAAGAGCTCTAGGCAAGCCATTTTTGGTAAGCAGAACTAGCGATGTGGGCTAAACCAAAAGTCGAGCTATGGTGCCTAACTGTGCGCTAACCCTGAACCCACAAAGGATATTGGTTGATTAAGAAAATAGGATGGTGGTCATGGAAGTCGAAATCTGCTAAGGAGTATGTAACAACTCACTTGCTGAATCAACTAGCCCCAAAAATGGATGGCACTTAAGCATGCGACTTACGCTTGGCCATCAGGGCAAGTGCCAGGCCCTAATGAGTAGGAGGGCATGGGGGTTGTTGCGAAGCCTAGGGCACAAGCCCAGGTGGAGCAGCCCCCGATGCAGATCTTGGTGGTAGTAGCAAATATTCAAATGATAACTTTGAAGACTAACGTGAAGAAAGGCTCCATGTGAACAACACTTGAACATGGGTTAGTCAATCCTATGAGATGGGGGGGCCCCTTCCAATGGGTGCACTCCACACAAGATCTCAAAAGGGAATAGGATTAACATTCTTAAACCAGGACATGGTGGTGGATGGCAACATCAGGGAATTCGGAGACACTGGCAAGGGCCCTAGAAAGAGTTATCTTTTCTTTTTAATAGCCTGCCCACCCTAAAATAGGCTCAACTAGAGATAGGGTCTAGCAGTTGAAAGAGCACTACACATCCTACAGTGTCTGGTGCACCCTTGGTAGACCCTAAAAATTTGGAGAACCGAGTATCATTCATGCCCAGTCGTACTCATAACTGCACCAGGTCTCCAAGGTGAACAACCTCTGGTCCATAGAACAATGTAGGTAAGGGAAGTTGGAAAAATGGATCTGTAACTTCAAGAAAAGGATTGGCTCTGAGGGTTGGGCATGGAGGTTTACACCTTGAACCTACAGGCTATTGAGGGCCTGCTTGAGCTACTTCCATGGTGATGGCAAGCCCTCGTGTGTTGGTCGGGGTGATAGATGCAGAGCGCTCTCCCCCCTCCATAGGGGGGGAGGGGGGGGGGGCTTTCCCTAGGTAATATACAACTAGCTTAGAACTAGCTCAGACAAGGGGAATCTAACTGTTTAATTAAAAAAAGGCATTGCGATGGTCCCTGCAGATGTTGACGCAATGTGATTTCTACCCAGTGCTCTGAATGTCAAAGTGAAGAAATTCAACCAAGCATAGGTAAATTATAGGAGTAACTATGACTCCCTTAAGGTAGCCAAATGCCTCATTATCTAATTAGTGACGTGCATGAATGGATTAATGAGATTCCCACTATTCCTACCTACTATTTAGTGAAACAACTAAGGGAACGGGCTTGGTAGAATCAGCAAGGAAAGAAGACCTTGTTGAACTTAACTCTAGTCTAACTTTTTGCAATGACTTAAGAGGTGCAGAATAAGTGGGAGCCACTTGTGGTGCAAGTGAAATACCACTACTTTTAACATTATTTTACTTACTGCATTGGTTGGGAATGGGGCATGGCCCTCACTTTTAGACCCAAGATGCACCTCTGCGCATCGATTAGTGTGGAAGATAGAGTCAGGTGGGGAGTCTGGCTGGGGAGACACATCTGTTAAAAGATAACGCAAGTGTCCTAAGATGATCTCAACGAGAACAAAAATCTCATGTGGAACAAAATGGTAAAGGCTCATTTGATTTTGATTTTCAATACAAATACAAACCATGAAAGCATGGCCTATCAATCCTTTAGATCTTTGGAATTTGAAGCTAGAGGTGTCAAAAAAGTTACCATAGGGATAACTGGCTTATGGTAGCTAAGTGTTCATAGCGACATTGCTTTTTGATCCTTCGATGTCAGCTCTTCCTATCACTGTGAAGCAGAATTCACCAAGTGTTGGATTGTTCACCCACCAATAGGGAATGTGAGCTGGGTTTAGACGATCGTGAGACAGGTTAGTTTTACCCTACTGATGATGTGCGCTACAATAGTAATTCAACTTAGTACAAGAGGAACCATTGATTCACATAATTAGTCATCGTGTTTGGTTGAAAAGACAATGATGCAAAGCTATTGTCTGTCAGATTATGACTGAATGCCTCTAAGTCAAAATCCATGCTAGAGGTGATGCCTCTTTCCTTGTCAGTTACTACATGACTCATGGTAGGGGTGGCTTCATTGCTCCCGTTGGCATGTGTTGATGGTACCCCCTGGTCCTACCTACACAGTGGGACACTGGGGGCTATGAAGTATCATTTCGAGCAGTTAGCGAGAAGACTCCTTTGTAGATGAATTAAATACATGATGGGGTATTGTAAGTGGTAGAGTGGCCTTGATACCATGATCCACTGAGATTCAACCCCTTATCATTGAGATTTGTGATTACAGTCTCCCCCCCTCATCCTCTTCTTTGGACCTTCTCTTTCGCATTTGCTCCATAAACACCTGGCCATGTTCCATCCCATTGAAATCATCATCTCATGGGGGTCAACAAATAGGGGTCATGCATTTGTTTTGAAATATGGGTGCCTCCCCCTTCCCAAGCATATGTATATCATTACACACACACACATGCATACATGGTCCCCTTCTTTTGGGTCAAATCCTAGTCAACAGCCTTTGAGTCTGAATATGTTTTTTGATCTTGTGATCAGGAACCTCACCTCAGTGGGGGACTTTGTTCATTTATGTCACTGGTAGGGAACATCCCTTGCCTATGAGGTTGCATGAAGTGGAAGACCACAACCAATATATATTCTTCGCATGCAACACTCTTGATGACCATGAGGTTCCCTCTTTCAGCTGTGACCAACTCAACGAAGCTCTCAAGCGTTGGCCAAAAAAAGACCCTTTGCAACCAAAGAGTTGACCCAATGGACCCTCGGTACCAAGTGTTGGTGCAATGGACCCTTGAGGCCAAGTGTAGGCAAGACAGACCCTTGGGACCAAGGGTTGTCCCAACAGACCCTTGGGACCAAGTGTTGGTGCAATGGATCCTCGAGATCAACCGTTCGCTAAACGGCCCCTTAGGACCAACCGCTCGACTTACAGATTATCGAGACTAGATGTAGGAAAAAAAGACCATTAGGACCAACCAAGTGTTGACTACATGGTCCCTTGTAATCAAGGTTAGGCCCAACAGACCCTTGGGACCAAGTTTTGGCCAAACAGACCAAGGGTTGGCCCAATGGACCCTTGAGACCAACTGTATGCAAAATAGACTCTTAGGACCAAAGGCTAGTTCAATGGACCCTCGGGATGAAGTGTTGGCCAAACTAACCCTTGGGACCAACTATATAGGTAAAATTAACCCTTGGGACCGAGTGTTGACAAAATAGACCCTTAGGTCCAAGTGTTGGCCAAACAGATCTTTGGGAGCAAATTTATAAGGATGCAGGATGGTATGGTGGACCCTAGCCAAATCAATATATATGAGGAGAGGTAGCATTCTCCCTGAGAGCACCACATGTTTCTCTCATGAGATTGCTTTCCATTAGAGAACCTTGCATAGCTACGCTAGCAAGAGCACTCTGCCTCAAGACCAAGTGTTGGCCAAACAGACCCTCGTGACTAATTGTAGATAAAACGGACCCTCGTGACTACTTGTAGATAAAATGGACCCTCGAGACCAATGGTTGGCCCAATGGACCCTTGCGACCAAAATTATAAGGGTGCAGGATAGTTTAGCGGAAGCTAGCCTAATCAACATATATTGGGAGAGGTAGCGTTCTCCTTGAGAGCATTGCACAGTGCTCTTGTGAGAGTGCTCTCCATCAGAGCACCTCGCATAGCTATGCTAGTAAGAGCACTCCAATGGGAGAGTGCTCTCCCTTAGGACCAAGTGTTGGCCAAACAGGCCCTCATGACCATGTGTTGGCCAAACAAACCCTCGCAACCAATTGTAGGCAAAATGGACCCTTAGGACCAATGGTTGGCCCAATGGACCCTTCATGACCAAAATTATAAGGGTGTAGGATAGTTTGGCGGAAGGTGGTCCAATCAACATATATGGGAAGAGGTAGCATTATCCCTAGGAGCACTGCACAGTGCTCTCACGAGAGTGCTCTCCATCGGAGCACCTCACATAGTTGTGTTGGCAAGAGCACTCTCTCGGGAGAGCACTTGTAAGAGCACTCTCCCTTAGGCCCAAGTGTTGGCCAAATGGATCCTTGTGACCAAGTGTTGCCCAAACGAACCCTCATAACCAATTGTAGAAAAAACAAACCCTCAGGACCAACGGTTGGCCTAACGGACCCTTGTGACCAAATTTATAAGGGTGCAATATGGTTTGGCTGAACCTAATCTAATAAACAGATATGGGGAGAGGTAGCATTCTCCCTGGGAGCACTGCATGGTGCTCTCATGAGAGTGCTCTCCATCAGAGCACCTCACATAGTTGCAATGGCAAGAGTGCTCTCATGGGAGAGTGCTTGTAGAGTGCTCTCCCTCAAGACCAAGTGTTAACCAAATGGACCCTAGTGACCAATTGTAGGCAAAACGGACCCTCGTGACCAATGGTTGGCCCAAGGGATGCTCGCGACCAAATTTATAAGGGTGTAGGAAGGTTTGGCTAAACCTAGTCCAATCAACATATATGAGGAGAGGTAGCATTCTCCCTAGGAGCATCGCATGGTGCTCTCGCAAGAGTTCTCTCCATCGGAACACCTCGCATAACTACGCTGGCAAGAGCATTCTCACGGGAGAGCACTTGCGAGAGAGCTCTCCCTTGGGACCAAGTGTTGGCCAAACGGACCCTCGTGACCAAGTGTTGGTCAAATGGACCCTCGCAACCAATTGTAGGTAAAATAGACCCTCATGACCAATGGTTGGCCCAATGGACCCTCGTGACAAAATTTATAAGGATGTAGGACAGTTTGGCTGAACTTGGCCCAATCAACATATATGGGAAGAGGTAGCGTTCTCCTTGGGAGCATCGCACGGTGCGCTCGCGAGAGTGCTCTACATGGGAGGACCTCATATATTTGCACTAATAAGAGTGCTCTCATGGGAGAGTGATTGTGAGAGTGCTCTCCCTTGAGACCAAGTGTTGGCCAAATGCACCCTCACAACCAATTATAGGCAAAATGGACCGTCATGATCAACAGTTGGCCCAATGGACCCTCGCGACCAAATTTATAAGGGTGTAGGATGGTTTGGCTAAACCTGGCCCAATCAACATATATGGGGAGAGGTAGCATTCTCCTTGGGAGCACCACATGGTGCTCTTGTGAGAGTTCTCTCCATTAGGGCACCTCACATAATTGTGCTAGCAAGAGTGCTCTCATGGGAGAGCACTTGTGAGAGTGCTCTCCCTCGGGACCAAGTGTTGGCCAAACAGAACCTTGTGACCAAGTGTTGGCCAAATAGACCCTTGCAACTAATTGTAGGAAAAACAGACCCTTGTGACCAATGGTTGGCCCAACGAACCCTCGCGACCAAATTTATAAGGGTGTAGGATGGTTTGGCTGAACCTAGCCTAATTAACATATATGGGGAGAGGTAGCATTCTCCTTGGGAGCACCGCACGGTGCTCTCACGAGAGTGCTCTCCATGGGAGCACCTTGCACAACTGCACTAGCAAGAGTGCTCTCATGAGAGAGCACTTGCAAGAGCGCTCTCCCTTAGGACCAAGTGTTAGCCAAACGGACCCTCGTGACCAATTGTAGGAAAAATGAACCTTCGTGACCAATGGTTGGCCCAATGAACCGTCATGATCAATTGTAGGCAAAACAAACCCTCATGATGAATTTTTGGCCCAACGGACCCTCGCAACCAAATTTATAATGATGCAAGATGGTTTGGCAGAACTTGGCCCAATCAACATATATGGGGAGAGGTAGCATTCTCCCTAGGAGCACCACATGGCGCTCTCATGAGATTGCTCTCCATGGGAGTACCTCCCATAGTTGCGTTGGCAAGAGTGCTCTCATGAGAGCACCTGTTGTAGTGCTTGCGAGAGTGCTCTCCTTGCGTCATCCCTAAGAGAGCCTTAAATTGAACATTTGAGAGCATTCTCCATGAGAGAGCACTTGTTGAGAGCATTCTCTTGGAGAGTACTCTCCCTAAGAGTGGCCTCCTTGAAAGCATTCTCCCTGAGAACGCCCTCCTTGAGAGTGTTCTCCATGAGAGGACCCTCCCTGAGCATACTCAATGTGAGTGAGCTCTCTATGGGAGTTTCCTCTATGAAAATATTCTCCTTGAGAGCATTCTCCCTAAGAGAATCGTCCCTGAGAGCACTCTCCCCAAGAGCACCTTGTGCTACACATGTGAGAGTGTTCTCCTTGAGAGAGCCCTTATTGAGAGCATTCTCTCGTAGAGCACCCTTTGTTAGGGCAGCCTCCCTAAGAGTGCCTTGCGCTATGCACGTAAGAGTGATCTCCTCAAGAGCACCCTCATGGAGAGCATTCTCTTGAAGAGTGCCCTCCCTAAGAGTGCCCTCCTCGAGAGCATTCTCCTTGAGAGTAACCTTCGGTGGAGAACTGATGAGACATGAATTGCACATAGTGCTGGCGGCCGCGTTAAGGCACCCATGATAAGGCACCCCTGTTGTATCATGGGTCACGATGTATCATGGGCCGCGATATCGCGTATGCGATATCGCGTACGTGATATCGCGTCTTCCCCGCGATATCCCATACGCGATATCGCAGCCAGCCGCAATTCCTATAAATAAGAGGTGGCTCTCCCTCATTTGGATCCCAGTTTTAGTGTAGCGAAGCTCTGGCAGTTTGATCCCTCCAGAGTTAGAATTTTCCCGTGTCTGCCCGCAGTGTGGTGAATGTGATTGTACGGTGTCTTTATTCGAGTGTGCCGTACTTGGACACG
>MNCI01006946.1:177236-312349 GCA_015680685.1 Gnetum montanum | reverse complement strand
CTTCCGATCTTTTGGGGTCTGCGCTTGGTAATCCCAGTGGCATACCTAGGCCTATGCTTGGTAGTCCCAGTGGCAGTCGTGCACGAAGTCCAAGATGTGTACGGTTGATCAAGGAATCGGTTGCTCATCGCACTTAAGCTAGATTAGATTTTCTTACCCTTTTCCTCTTAGCTTAGATTTAGTTAAATATTATTTTCCACTGCCATCAGGAGTAGCATTAGATTAGAACACATCATACACCTCATCTAGACTAAACCATACGTGACATATGCAAAACTAGTCTAGATGGGAAGACAGCGAACTGCGACCTAAGGCTAACTATCTAGGTACCACAACTAGTCCATTTGCGGAGTTCGACCGGATCGCGCGTGTGACGCTCGTTTCGTATGGTTGAGTGTAGGGATACCTCGCCACTCATCAAGAACCCTCCTTGAGAGCACCCCTCCTAAGGGTGTTTTCCATCGGAGAACTTTACTCTATGCACGTGAGAGTGTTCTCCTCAAGAGCACCCTAGTTGAGAGTGTTCTCTTGGAGAGGGCCCTACCTAGGAGCATTCCCCCTAGAGAGCCCTCGTTGAGAGCATTCTCTCGAAGAGTGCCCTCCTTGAGAGCACCCTCCCTGGGAGCATTCTCCCTGAAGAGCCCTCATTGAGAGGATTCTCTCAGAGAGTGCCCTCCCTGAGAGCATTCTCCTAAGAGCACCCTTCATTAGAGTGGCCTCCTTGAGAGTGTTCTCCTTGGGAGCACCCTCCATGAGAGTGTTATCCATGAGAGCACCTTACGCTATGCACATGAGAATGTTCTCCTTGAGAGCACCCTCATTGAGAGTGTTCTCTCAAAGAGTGCCCTCCCTATGAGCATCGTCCATGAGAATGTCCTTCTTAAGAGCAGTCTCCCTTGGGATGCCCTCCTAGAGAGCATCTTCCTTAAGAGCATTCTCTGTGAGAGCTCCCTCCCCAAGAGCATTCTCCTTAAGAGCACCCTACGTTAGAGTAGCCTTCCAAAGAGTGTTCTCCTTATGAGTGCTCTCACTAGGAGCATTATTCCTAGAGCACCCTCATTAAGAGCATTCTCTCTGAGAGTGCCCTCCTCGAGAGCATTCTTCCTAAGAGCACCCTTCGTTAGACCGGACTTTGCAAGAGCATTCTCCTTGAGAGCACCCTCCATGAGAGTGTTATCCATGAGAGCACCTTGCGCTATGCACATGAGAGTGTTCTCCTCGAAAGTACCCTCGTTGGAAGAATTCTCTCAAAGAGCACCCTCCATAAGAGTTCCCTCCCTAAGGATACCCTCCTCGAGAGCATCCTCATTAAGAGTGTTCTCCATGAGAGTGCCCTCCCTAAGAGCATTCTCCTTTAAAGCACCCTTTGTTAGAGTAGCCTTCCAGAGAGTGTTCACCTTGAGAGCGCCCTCCCCAAGAGTGCCTTGTGCTACGCACTTGGGAATGTTCTCCTTAAGAGCACCCTCGTTGAGAGCGCTCTCTTAGAGGGAACCCTCTTGGAGAGCACTCTCCCTGAGAGTGCCTTCCACTATGCATGTGAGAGTGTTTTCCTTGAGAGCGCTCTCATTGAGAGCATTCTCTCAGAGAGCACCCTCCCTGAGAGTGGTCTCCCTAAGGACACCCTCCTCAAGAGCACCCTCCCTGAAATCATTCTCCCTAAGAGTGCCCTGCATTAGAGTGGCCTCCTTGAGAGTGCCCTTCATTAGAGCAGCCTCCCTGAGAGCACCTTGCGATATGCACGTGAGAGTGTTCTCCTCAAGAGCACCCTTGTTGAGAGTGTTCTCTTANGTGTTCTCCTCAAGAGCACCCTTGTTGAGAGTGTTCTCTTGTAGAGAACCCTCCCTGAGAGTGGTCTCCATGAGGATGCCCTCCATGAGAGCACCCTCCTCGAGAGCGTTCTTCCTAAGAGTGCCCTCCATTAGAGTAGCCTCGCTGAGAGCACCCTCCCTAAGAGCACCTTCTGTTAGAGTGGCCTCCTTGACAGCATTCTCCATAAGAGTGCCTTGTGGTATGCACGTGAGAGTGTTCTCCTAAAGAGCATTCTCTCATAGAGCACCCTCCATCAAAGTGCCCTTCCTTAGAGTGTTCTCCTCGAGAGCGCCCTCCCTGAGAGAATTATCACAAAGAGTGCCCTCCGTTAAAGTAGCCTCCCTAAGAGCATTCTCCTTAAGAGCACCTTCCGTGGGAGTGTTCTTACTGAGAGTGCCTTGCGCTATGCATGTGAGAGTGTTCTCCTCGAGAGTTCCCTTGTTGAGAGCATTCTCTTGGAGAGAACCCTCCATGAAAGTTCCCTCCCTGAGAATGACCTCACTGAGGATGCCCTCTCCAACAGCACCCTCCTCAAGAGTGTTCTCCATGAGAGCATTCTCCGTTAGAGTAGCCTCCCTAAGAGCATTCTCCATGAGAGCATCCTCCATTAGAGTAGCCACCTTAAACCCTCCCTAAGAGTGCCTTGCACTACATGTGTGAGAGTGTTCTCCTCAACAACACCCTTATTGAGAGCATTCTCTTGAAAGCGCCCTCCATTAGAGCGGCCTTTCTAAGAGCGTTCTCACTGAGTGCATCCTCCCTGAGAGTGCCTTGCACTATGCACATGAGAGTATTCAACTCGAGAGCACCCTCATTGAGAGAATTCTCATGGAGAGTGCCCTCTATGAGAGCATTCTCGTTGAGAGCACCCTCATTAAGAGCATTCTCATGGAGAGTGCCCTCTATGAGAGCATTCTCGTTGAGAGCACCCTCTGTTAGAGAGTTCTCACTAAGAGTGCCCTCCCTGAAAGCACCCTCCCTTAGGGGGCCCTCTTTAAGAGCATTTTCCTTGAGGGCCCCCTTACTTGGTGCTCTCTCTCTGAGAGCGCTCTTCATGAGAATTCCCTCTTAAAGAACAAATTTATAAGGATGTAGTATGGTTTTGCTGAACCTGGCACAATCAACATATATAAGGGGAGGTAGGTTGACCCCCCCAAGTTGCACTTTCAGGAGAAGCGAAGTGCATCTTAGGCCATCATGGATGCACTTTCGGGTGATGTTGAGTGTAATCTTGGCCTTAATGGATGCACTTTTAGGTGATGCTGAGTGTGTCCTAGGCTATCATGAGTGCACATTTGGGTGAGATTATGAGTGCATCTGTGGCCTCCATGGGTATGCCTTAGGGAAGTCACTCTCACATAGAACACTTTTTAAGAGGATTTCCTTCCTAAGCATGTCCTCATGGAGACTGCTCCTAGGGAGGGCTCCCTCAGGGAAAGTTCTCTCAATGAGGGTGCTCTCGTGGAGAGCTCTCTTAGATGCATAGCGTAACATGCCCTTAGGGAGGATGCTCCCAAAGGAAATATTATCACGTGTGTAGCATGAGACGCTCCTTGGGAGAGTGCTCTTATAAGTGCTGCATGAGGTTCTCTTTGCAAAGCACTCTTGCCAATGTGGCTATGCAAGGTGCTCCCATGGAGAGAACTCTTGCGAGAGCACTGTGCAGTGCTCCCAGGGAGAACACTACCTATCCCCATATATGTTGATTGGGCTAGTTTTAGGAAAACCATCCTGCACCCTTATAAATTTGGTTTTCTGGGAGGGCCATCTCAAGGAGAATGCTCTTGTGTAGGGTGCTCTCAAGGAGGGCACCCTCAGAGAGAACTCTCCCAGGGAGAGCGCTATTAATGAGAATTCTCTTAAGGAGGATTCTCATGGAGGGCCCTCTCTAAGAAAAATCTCTCAATGAGGGTTCTCTCAGGGAGAACGCTCTTAGATGCATAACACAAGGCTTCCTCAAGGATGATGCTCCTAGAGAGAACACTGTCACATGTCCAGCACAAGGCACTCCCAGTGGGAGCACTCTAGCAAGCGCTACATGAGACTCTCTCAGGAGAGTGCGCTTCCTAAGAGTGCCCTCCCTGAGAACTCCCTCCCCGAGAGTGGTCTCCCTGAGGATGCCCTTAAGAGCATCCTTCTTAAGAGCATTCTCCATGAGAGTGCCATCCTCGAGAGCATTCTCCGTGAGAGTGCCCTCCCTGAGAGCATTCTCCTTGAGAGTGCCCTCTATTAGATCGACATTCTGGAGAGCATTCTCCTTGAGAGCATCCTCCTCAAGAGTGTCTTACGCTACACACATGAGAGTGTTCTCCTCGAGAGTGCCCTTGTTGAGAGCTCCCTCCCGAAGAGCACTCTCCCTGAGAGCGACCTCCCTTAAAGCATTCTCCTTGAGAGTGGTCTCCATGAGGACACCCTCCCTAAGAGTTCCCTTTCTTAGAGCATCCTCTGTGAGAGTTGTAGCAACTGAAAATGTTGACGGCTGGAAAACACCTAGGGGTCAGCGGGCGCGACAGTTTCAACCCCGTATCCGCGAGAGGGCCGTGTTGGGTGTGGGCGGACAAAAAGCACCCTAAATAGTCTAGTCGATCAGATAGGAACTTAATCAACGTATATATAGCCTTTTGCAACATACAATTTGAAAACGGGAATGAAAGCGCGAAGTAATGCTTGAAAGTAAATAAGATAGAAAACAATGTAAAACACAACAGTAAGCAGGAAACCAGGTAAAATGCAGTTAAAGAAATGCACCACTCCAAAGCTACAAGCTTACTCTGTCAAGGTGGATACAATTGGTTGCATAACATTGAGTGTAGAGATCCCAAGAGTAACCAAGGCGTGTATGAAACACCACAAAATTCTAAGCTTAGTACTTCTCCAACAAGAATCGAGCTAAGTCATGATGCTCCCCAGCATGACTAAAGCTTGAGGGCCTCACAGACAACTTAAAGTAGAGTCAAAATCAATAAGAAATAGTTCCCTAGGACCCACAGAAGGCTACAATGAAATTTGGCATTAAACTTGGCAAATCTTGAGCTCAAAATACTTTTTTTTCACTAATTATGCATCATGTACGTTGGCCTATACATGCCCAGCGTAGAGCCCAGCGTATAGCATATTTTTGGCCCCAGAAATGAGTCAAAACATGCCAGAACTGAGTGTCTGGACCCCCCAAGACCTTTCCCAGGGTCCCCAATAGCTCTCAAGCACTTGAAAATCAAATTTTGGGCTCCAAATGATGGTCTTTTATTCCTCTATGCCCAGCGTATACGCCTAGCATAGAGCCCAGCGTAGAGCAACTTTTGGGCCCCAGAAATGAGTCAAAACATGCCAGAACTGAGTGTCTGGACCCCCCAGGACCTTCCCCAAGGTCCCCAGCAGCTCTTAGGCACTTGAAAATCAAATTTTGGGCTACAAATGATGGTCTTTTATTCCTCTACGCCCAGCGTATACAGCCAGCGTAGAGCCCAGCGTAGAGCAACTTTTGGGCCCCAAAAATGAGTCAAAACATGCCAAAACTGAGCATCTGGACCCCCCAAGACCTTCCCCAAGGTCCCCAGCAACTCTCAGGCACTTGAAAATCAAATTTTAGGCTCCAAATGATGGTCTTTCATTCCTCTACGCCCAACGTAGAGCCCAGCGTAGAGAAACTTTTGGGCCCTAGAAATGAGTCAAAACATGCCAAAACTGACCGTCTGGACCTCCCATGACCTTCCCCAGGGTCCCTAGTAGCTCTTAAGTACTCGAAAATCAAGTTTTGACCTTAAAATGAAACATTTTCATGTGTGTACAATGGGTACATTTTTGATGTACGCTGGCATGCTATACGCTGGAATGCTATACACTAGCATGCTCTACGCTAGCATGCTATACGCTAGCATGCTCTACACTGGCATGCTGTACGCTATACAATTGTAACATATCTTGTACTCGGTCAACGTACCACCTGTCTCCTGATCCGAATTTTTCTCAACTTACAGCCACTCATCCCCTTTCAGACTCGAGTCTAACAGGGAAACCCGTATAAAAACTCCAATTTTTGACCAGATCTGGGGGAAAAACTAGAAGGCATCTTGGCAAAAAATTGGGGCAGACCACACTAAGCAAATTTAGAAACTTGCATCCTATATGTTGGACCTAAACCCTGCACGCTGAATATACAGCCTCTACGCTATGCCTGCAGTTCAAACCAGCACACCATCATCCCTCCGCATCCACCGGGGCTCTTCGTCCACCTTGTGTCAGATCCACAACTACGTCTAGACCGGTGCATTGTAATTTTCATTATGCAATAAAATTGCTACATTTTTTGCCAAGATTTGTTACAGTTTTCGTTCGTTCTTGTGCGCTTACTGTTTACATTCTTGTACATTTATGCTCGATTTTACATCCGTTACGCCGTTTACATATAACCCAACGTACAGAATATAGGTATACGTTCGGGGAAATCCTTGTTTGATCTACGTGCGAACCACCCAACGTACTCTGCCTTCATTAATTCCAACTTGCCCTCAAGCAAAGGTAGGGTTTTCTGTGCTTGTTCGGGGATCTCTTGGTCTCTGTTTCATTTCAGCCCTAGACCGACAATTTCAGACATTACAGAAATGGCGCTATAAGGAGGGCCTGACTTGTTTTTTGCTTAATCGAAACATTGATCACGTTACATGTTTAAACACAGTGTTTATGCTGCTACAGTGTTTACACTGCTATAGTGCTCTACACTACTACAGTGTTTACGCTGCTACAGTGCTCTACGCTGCTACAGGATTTACGCTGCTATAGTGCTTTACGCTACTACAGTGTTTACGCTGCTAGAGTGTTCACGCTGCTACAGTACTGTTACAGTGTTTTTTCAACAAAAACACACAAAATGAGCCCATTTCAAAGCCGAATTCACTACGATTCACACCTACTTCAAACCAGTCTAAGTACTAACGGCCACCAACATGGATCACCTTGTCCAAGGCATACAATACACACAACATAACGATTCCGAGATGACTTCCTCTTACCCAAGATCACCATCTACGTACGACTACAGTTCATAGTTTCATACTTAGCCAAATTTTCTCCCATTTACGCTATACATGCTAGACACTTTGAAAACTTTTCAGTGTTCACACGCCGGACACTCTGCACACTTAGCCTAAAACACACTCTGCACTTGTTAGCTAGCTCGTACGCTACCCCATCACACATCACCATGGAGTCATCCCAGACCTCTAATGCACGTGCCTTCATAGTCCCCACACAAGAATAGTATAACTACATCTGTGTGAAGATTCAGGCCAACCTTCCTATTGACCACACAGAACAGGAGGCAAAACGAAACTTCGAGCACATATACATGGGAGGTCATGAATTTTCCCCCTTCGTATATGACATCATCCCCCTTTCTGATCCTCATCATAGGCTCATCTCCCAGCTCCTTCTAGCAAGGGGCCAAAACACATGGCAACCCAATGAGGAGCCCCAAAACCACCATGATGTAGATGACTTCGGGGCATAATCTGAACCTAAGGATTCATACCACACCCTTAGTTCCCATGCCTACGTGAATCCATCAGTCCATCCTCGCATGGGACAGAAAGCTACTCACCAAGTGTCAATGAGCACACAAGCACCAGTATCCCAACAAAGATTACCCACCCCCATCTCCACCTAGTACATACCGCACGTGCAAATACATGGGGCCACTTTCACTACATCAGCCCTGCACATCCAGGGTGTCACTTCACAGTTTGTGGCTAGGCAAGGAACCATACCCCTTGTTCAACAACCCACTCACTTCAACATGCCACACCCCACAACCACAACTCTGAACATTGCTCCACAGCAACAAATGACAACCCAACAACCTCCCCAATCAACTAATTTGCCTACCACTCAAGAGTAGGCAGAAGCTAAACAAATGATGCAAGCATTAGCTGAAGAGGTAAAGCACCTCAAAATGGCAAACACTGAACAAGTTAAAGTACTAGACTTCTACCACGATGATCCAATTAGCTCTTCAGTGCCACCGTTAGCTTTGCCCAAGGGAATCACACTTCCACAGCTGACCAAATACAACGGGAAGGGAGATCCGAATGCTCACATAGTCACATTTCGATCAGAAACTCTATTGCTTTAAGCTTGGCCCCACGCAATCTTGCATGTGTTTCCTATGTCCTTAACGAGCATAGCCTTAGACTGGTACCGAGCCTTGCCATGTAACTCCATGTCCTCTCTTGAGGATCTGTTACACCAATTTGTTACCAGGTTTAAGTACAACCTGAAGCCTGAAGCAACCCTAGACACTCTGATACAGGTGAAACAAGCACCACTTGAGCCTGTGAAAAAGTTCATCCAACGATGGAGTGTAGCCCTTAATGAACTTCATGAGCCCATCCCTGAAAAGTATTTGCTTACGATTCTGAAGGGAGCCTTGAATGACTTCATTAAGTCAAAATTGTACTACCTAAGTGCTCAAACGTTGAACCAAGCATTCACACAGATCAAGAACATTGAACAAGCTACACAAACTAGCAATGACCCCACCTATGTGGCTTACAAGATCCAACACGTTGCCAAACAAAAGGTAACAACGGAAACTATGGCCGCAAGCACAAAAACAACTAACACCAGTACCAACCCGCCTGCAACAATAGGGGCCACCTTAAGGTCCAATTTTCAATGCAAGGATCGCTCTAAGTACACATCGCTACCTGCGTGACCTTCGGAACTACTAGAGCAACTCCTTAAAGCCGGGCAAATCCACTACAAACACGTAGCAGAGAATGCTCGCCACCAACATGACAGGTACTGCAAGTTACTGAGGAACCCCACCCTAGCAGCACCAAATGAGCCCCCGATTCCACGACATTTCAAGTTAGACCAATTCTGTCACTACCACCAAATGTCTGGTCACAATACCGACACCTATCATGCGTTAAAGGATGATCTACAAGCAATGATAGAACGGGGCCAACTGAACATCAACACCCTGAATCAACCTAGCACAAACAATGCCCCCTATGTCATAAATTCCATTGGCATAGATAGTAACCCTAAACCTGTGCGGCAACCTTTTGTGATCCATGTGCCTCCCAGCAAGGCAACAATCCCCTCTACCTCTATGAGCAAGAGACCTCCCATCATCACCAAGATGCCACCTAGAGCACCGACAACACCTTTCGTGGTCAAGGTACCACCACCTCATACATCCACTAAGATGTTAAAATGGCCAGATGCAATGCAATCCCAAGCACCGAAGACACCCTTTGTAGTCAAAGTACCACCACAGTCATCTGCTAAGACGTTAAACTGGCATGTTGCACCAACGACAATAGTAAAGAAACCTTTCGTTATCAAGGTGCCACAACAGGCTAGTCAAACAACAACAACACCTCCTAAACTCCCATTTGTCAAAAAAGTGCCACCATGCGATGGCCCCTCACTTACCCTAAGCCCAACCGTAGGAAATGTCTCAACCTCTCCTTCCTCAAGATTCAACCTTACCAACAACACGGATAAGCCTACCAAATGGCAGCAGAAGAGGACAAACGAACAACAAACAACACCCATAGCTGAAACAAAGGACACACCTAGTATACAACAAGTGAACACTAGGGGCCCTACCCCTCATCCCAAACAAACCAGGCCCAAGCCCTCAACCCATACAGAGGAAACCAACACAATAGTAGACAACACAGACTTTGTAGCTACACTAGCCCAAGTGACACAAACACTCAAACAAAAGAACACAACCATGAGTTTGTACAATTTGGTCATGATATCATCGGCTCATCACGAAGCCTTAGCGCAAACGTTAGCATCCATTCTTGTTACAGAGGGCATCCCTGCTAACATGGAATCCATCTGTGCAACAATTTCACAACACACACCACAAGGATTGGGTTCAAACACCTTAGCCTTTCGTGATGATGTAGTTAAACGTCACCTTGAATAAGGGGAAGTCACAATAGCTCCATTATCGATTAGTGTGCGTGTCAGGCAATGTACCATTCGCAGAGTGCATGTTGATGACGGTGCAGTAACAAATGTAGTTCTATACTCCGTCATCGATAAACTAGGCATGGCAGATGAGATCATGCCAACAGAAACCACGTGTTTAAAATATTTCAATGGATCATGTGTCATAATTAAGGGCACAATCAACTTAGCCTTTGTGGTAGGAGAACAATTCCCCTCCAGCGCAGAATTCACTGTCATAGAAGAGATGCTCAGTTTCAACATGATTCTTGGTAGACCTTGGCTAGCATAACAACGAGCCGTTTCCTCACCGATACATTAAGAAATCCACCTTCCATACAAAGGTGGACAAGTCATTATACATGGCGATAACACTCCCTTCCAAGCTGACCACAACATAGACATGTCACAGGTCTTGAGAGAGGAGCCTCTTGAAGCAACACCCACAACAACAAACACAACACCTAGAGCTAAAATGCCTGAACGAGGGGTAAAAGCTGAAAGCCTCTCAGAGCAAACTAGCACGCCTCCTAGACCATGTCTGACTAAGAAAAAATCGCATAATCAAGACTCCCCTGTGACCAAAGACACATCTGATCTCCGCCCACTCTTCACCTTTGTTCGTTGTGCATACCTCACCTTAGTTTGTATTGTATTAGCTTACGTGTTCTCTCAAGGCCCAAAAAGGCCTTAAACTAAACCATGGCCTGAAAACGCTTTAAACTACCACCGTTTGACATTATTTTCTATTTATTGGTGCATTTCAGTTCATGTTTTCTGCAGTTGTTATTTAATATTATTTTCTCTAGTAGCTTTTGTTTACAGGATCATATAGACGCACACGCATGCATCCACACAGAGCAGTCCTCGCATCATGACTTAAAAATGATATCACAGAATGTCCTGGCATCATGACGGTAAACCGACATCACAGAGCTCTGTCCGACAAGATACTAAACTGTCACATTCATTCACCAGAGTCCGCTAAGACTATAAACTAGCTTGCCTCTTCATAGTCCGCCACGACTATAAACTAGCATTGTACCGTCTGCTACGACGATAAACTAGCAACGTCCAACAGATTATGATGTAAAACTAACCCACGATAGTACGCTAAGACTATAAACTAGCAAGATCATTTCTGGTGCATTCATCTGTAGCTGTAATTCATGACATTTCTTCATCAATGCCTATTTCATCATTCATCACACCGGCTCTGACAACATTGCTGCTACTCATTTTGTTTACCTTAAGTTTCACATGGTGCCTCCATTTGCATTAGTCACATTCATGTCTGAAATGTTCGCTAACTCGTTCACTTATGGTTTTCTTGTCTTCTTGGAGTTTTGTTTGCAGGATGACACCCAGTGGTGCTCATACATGGATACACTTCATCACGGTGACAAGGTGCCACATTGTTTCTGATGCACGCAACCAGGTTAATCAATCTATTCAAAAGTACATTCCCCATTCCCAATACATTCTCCATTTCCCCAACACTCTTACTCCCTTTTCTACCCGGTTACAGTTCCTAGATACACCCAGTACACCCCAAAACTTTGAGCATACTGTTACACACTACGACACTCTCAAGCAATTGCAACACACAATATGGCACATGAACATGAGTGCAAAATTGAAAGAAAGCTCTTGCCAAAAAACAAAAAGAAAAAAAAAAAAAAAGAAAAAAAAACAAAAAAGAAAAAAAAGAAAAAGAAAGAAAAAGTAAAGAGCAAAGAGCAAAATGACCCACAAGACCCTTGGCACTTCCCATAAGCCCCAAGCGAGAAGGCAGTTGTCTTGGAAACATATACTCATGTCTCAAAAGCTCAAATCACATCTCATTGCATAGTTTTGTCTATCCGCTAACAGGTTCTCTTTAACACCAAACAAGGGGCTTGTTCTTCCAAAGAACGCAACCCACCATCACGCAGCCAACAAGTCCTCTTAAACACTAAACAAGAGTCTTGTTCTGCCAAAGGACACACATCTCATGTCTTGATTCCAAGTCTGCTAAACAATGGCTATTGAAAAGGATCAGCATGACCTGTATACACACTAGAGCATCCCCTTTACCATGCACAATCCCTTGATCAATTCTCAATCCACACAATTTCCATTTCCCTATCCAGCTACAAACTTCATTTCCCCAATCCCATGAACTACTGAACACGGTGCGATGACATCTGGCCAACTGTCAAAGGACAATGCTACTAAGTTGCTTATTGTGTTTTGTACTTCTTTGTTGACGCTTCTCGGCTCAATTCCTCCAAGCGTCAACAAAGAGGGACCAATCAAACACCACAAAATTCTAAGCTTAGTACTTCTCCAACAAGAATCGAGCTAAGTCATGATGCTCCCCAACATGACTGAAGCTTGAGGGCCTAACAGACAGCTTCAAGCAGAGTCAAACTCAACAAGAAACAGTTCCCTAGGACCCACAGAAGACTACAATGACATCTGGCATCAAACTTGGCAAATATTAAGCTCAAAATACTTGGTTTTCACTAAGTATGCATCTTGTACGCTGGCCTATACATGCCCAGCGTAGAGCCCAGCGTACAACAAAATTTGGGTCCCAGAAATGAGTCAAAACATGCCAGAACTGAGTGTCTGGACCCCCCAAGACCTTCCCTAGGGTCCCCAACAGCTCTCAGGCACTTGAAAATCAAATTTTGGGCTCCAAATGATGATCTTTCATTCCTCTACGCCCAACGTATACACCCAGCATAGAGCCCAGCGTAGAGCAACTTTTGGGCCCCAAAAATAAGTTAAAACATGCTAGAACTGAGCGTCTGGACCCCCCAGGACCTTCCCTAGGGTCCCCAATAGCTCTCAATCACTTGAAAATCAAATTTTTGGCTCCAAATACTGGTCATTCATTCCTCTACGCCCAGCGTATACGACCAGCGTAGAGCCCAGCGTAGAGCAACTTTTGGGCCCCAAAAATGAGTCAAAACATGCCAGAACTAAGCGTATGGACCCCCCAGGACCTTCCCCAGGGTCCCCAGTAGCTCTCAAGCACTTGAAAATCAAATTTTGGGCTCCAAATGATGGTCTTTCATTCCTCTACGCCCAACATAGAGCAACTTTTGGGCCCCAGAAATGAGTCAAAACATGCTAGAACTAAGCGTCTGGACCCCCCAGGACCTTTCCCAGGGTACCCAATAGCTCTCAGATACTTGAAAATCAAGTTTTGACCTTAAAATGAAGCATTTTCATGTATGTATGCTGGGTACATTTTTGGNCCTTAAAATGAAGCATTTTCATGTATGTACGCTGGGTACATTTTTGATGTACGCTAGCATGCTCTACGCTGGCATCCTGTACACTGGCATGCTATACGCTATACAGTTGTAACATATCCTGCACTTGGTCAATGCACCACCTGTCTCTCGATCCAAATTTTTCTAAATTTACAGCCACTCATCCCCTTTTAGACCCGAGTCTAACGGGGAAACCCGTATAAAACCTTCGATTTTTGACCAAATCTGGGGGAAAAATTGGAAGGCATGTTGGCAAAAAATCAGGGTAGACCACACTAAGCAAATTGAGAAACCTGCATTCTATACGCTAGACCTGAACCCTGCACGCTAAACATACAGCCTCTACGTTGTGCCTGTAGTTCAAAATAGCACACCATCATCCCTCTGCATCCACTGGGGCTCTTCATCCACCTTGTGTCCGATTTACAACTACATCTAGACCAGTGCATTGTAATTTTCATTATGCAATAAAATTGCTACATTTTTGGCCAAGATTTGTTACAGTTTTCATTTGTTCTTGTGTGCTTACTGTTTACATTCTTGTACGTTTACGCTCAATTTTACATCTGTTACGCCATTTACATATAACCCAGCGTACAGAATATAGGTGTACGTTCAGGGAAATCCTTGTCTGATCCGCATGCGGACCACCCAAGGTACTCTACCTTCGTTAATTCCATCTTGCCCTCAAGCGAAGGTAGGGCCTTCTGTGCTTATCCGGGGATCTCTTGGTCTCTGTTTCATTCCAGCCCTAGACCGACGATTTCGAACAGTACAGTGTAGAGCAACACTGTTGAGTACTTGGGCACGAACTCGAGAGTTGACGATGTGAAAATTCTACCAAGGTGGTAGAAAGGGAACAGAACAAAATGCCAGCAGAAAATGCTAAATATTTTCAGTGTCAAACAGAAAGCTTACAATGCTCAATGCTCAATGTGGAGGAGTGCCAAAAGTGCCAGAAGTTAGAAGGTTCCAACTAGGCCAAAATTCCAAAAGGGGTCTTTTAGCCAGTCAGAAGTCTGACAGCTGAAAAGTGAGAAAAGGTTCTCTCAAAAAGAAAGAAAGTCTTCTTTTTATGCTGCTCGTTGGGATATTTATACGACCAAGGTCACACAGAAGGAGCGGTTTGGATGCCACATGCCTTGGGCCCACGTTGACTTTCTTGCGCTGCACGTGCCTGCATGACCGTTGGACCTGCATGACTATTGTAATGTGAGCCTGTCATGCCGTAACTATGAGCCTGCCACACCTTAATTACGTCGTCAGCATCTGGAGCCATGTGCCAATGGTCTAATTAGGTGAAGTGCATTGATGTTGCACAATCACCTGCATGCTTTGCTTTGTTTTGTAGCATAGCATGTTGTCCTGCGCTTCGCTACCTGTGTGCTACATACTTGCTACACTATGTAGCGTAGCGTAGCAGCTGGCCTTAAGCTCAAAAACTTTGCCAATCTACAAACTTTGCTTCCTGTGTTGTTGGACTTGCAAACTTGCTAATCTTGCACTTTAAGCTGCCTTCTGTCTCTTTCGCAGAATTGCTACGCCTCGTTGCACCATGTAGCTCAACGTAGCGTAGCAGCAAACATGGTCCACCGCTTTCTGATGGAAAGGGACATTGTTGAAGGACTTGAAGTTGGGCAGTGGAATTGGTTGTATAGCTTTTACCATAATACGCTACGCTACGTAGCATAGCGTAGCGTGGTGCTTTGTTTTGTAATCATTTTCTGAAGTTTACTACGCTACATAGCGGGGCATAGCGTAGCGTAGTAGACTTCGTAACTTAGAAAACTTACCGAACTATTTCATGCATCCTGAGCACTGCTGTCAACTCCATGCATCGTTTCTAAGCAGCCCGTCGGCTGGGCACACTACTTGGGTGCACAGGCAGGATGATCCATGTAGCCTGTTTACACCAGAAGTAGAAAATTTGCTGAACTGGCCGTCTTGAGTTCAGGGTGTTCTCCTCTCGAAGAACTGCCGTAGTGCTGCGTGAATTGCAAGGCCTGGTGAAGCAAGAATGCCTTCAAATTTTTTGGGGTGTTTCATTGGCCCCTCTTTGTCGACGTCTGGAGAATAGGCTCGATAGACATTGACAAAGAATATGAAACACCGCAGAATGAAAAATGTTGAGGTTGTTGCTTGGTCAGTGTCGAAACGTCACTTGGCTACACTTGAGAGTGTTGCATTGGAGTGGAAAAGCAAAGCAGGGAGGAAGGAGGCACAAGAGAAGGGCAAAGATGAGGTTTAGCTGAATCCATCGTCAAAGTGCTTGTGAGGGAGTTGTGTGCATTTTCATCTTTGCTTCGGCTGACCTTCGACCTCCCGTAGGATAGGTGTCTTTTCTAGGATGAGCTATGTTACATCCATGTAGGGTTTTGACCTGCCTACAAATGCTTTCCATGTGACGAGCTGTGTTACACGCATCATGGAATTTGCACTGATGTTTCCCACATGGTAAGTTGTGTTACTGACATCATGGGAGTTGCATTCTAGAGTAGTCAAGCTAGTCGAGGCACTCACTTCGCGACGCTGTAGCATTTGCTACTGTTGCAAGATGTACCCTCGGGGCAAAGGTCTTTCTCACTTTAGACATTGTTGAAGCCCTTTAGACACCTTTACTAGTGTGTGGTGTCCAAAGTAGGAAGGCCAACAACGGTTTTGGCAGCATCTACGTGGAGGAGCTAGCATCAAGGACGTCGATGTGAGTGCGGATGCACTGAAATCCCTGCCAGGGGCATGCGTTCCCAATTCAGCTATGGGATCGGCTACCACATAGCCAAACATCGTTGGCATGGGGCCGAAGGATAACAATATTGTGGCTAGCCCATAATACTGCTGGAACTCTAGCGGCAGGCACTGGCCAAGGAACTACCGTTAGGGGAAGGGGCCGTGGCAACGGTAGGTCCAGAGGGCCAGTTTGATGTCATATGACATTTCTAGGGGGTCAGCATGATGCCAAGGGTGGTCGTGTCGCATATGTTCCAGACCATGTTCCCATTGTGTCGTGAACTGCATTCTGGAGCTACAACGACCCACCTGCGCGTTGGCATCACACCCACTCGTTCAATGTGTATTTGATGCTGGTGCATGCTGGGGATGTGATGCAAACCTAGTTTAAAGTCTTGGTAGACCATGTGCTGGTTTAAGGTCTTAGCGGACTGCTGTGCTGGTTTAAGGTCCTAGCAGACTGTACATGCCAATTTAACATCATGGTGGACGAGTCATGCTAGTTTTACGTCGTGGCTAGCTGTGCCAATTTTACATTGTGGCGGGTGATGCTTGATGCCGCTAGTTTAACATCATTGCAGATGCTGCTCGTTGTTGCTAGTTTAATGTCGTTGCAGATGTTGCTTGGTGCCATTGCCAGTTTATCATCGTAGCAGACGATGGTGGCTACCATTGTGCTTCAGATGTAGTACGGCTTGAGGTACGATTGATTCACTGGGTTGGCGAACTTGTTGCCGTTCATGTCCACTAGCTTGAAGGCTCCATTCCCAAAGGCTTTAGCGACCATGTAAGGACCTTCCCAGTTGGCTGAGAATTTGCTCATGTGCTCACGGATGACCTTGAGAACGAGGTCTCCCTTCTGCACTCGCTGTCGATGTGGGTCTACATTGTGCTTCTGCTGTTGCTTGCTCTGGTAGCGCTCAATGCATCTCAGCGTCTACGTGTGCTCCTCATTTATTGAGTCGAGATCGATGATCCATGACTCATTGTTTTGGGCTTCGCTCATGATGTCAAATAGGATCATTCGGAGTGATGGTACCTATAACTCGAGAGGAAACATAGCTTCAGATCCATAAACAAGGCTATAAGGAGTCTTTCTTGTTTTGGTCCTGCACGTTGTTTGGTAGGCCCACAGAACGTAGAGGATTTTCTCGTGCCACCGTCTCTTGCTGTTATTGAGCATTCGCTTCAGCAAGTTGATGAAGGACTTATTTGTAGCCTCTGCATGCCCGTTCACCTATGGGTAGTATGAGGAGGAGAATGGTTATTTAATTCCTAGATGGTTGCAGAAGGTTCGGGTTTCTGTACTGTTGAACTGTGGCCCATTGTTGGTCACAATAGTCATTGGAAGCCCAAATCTTATTACGATGTTGTCCAAGATGAAATGGCATATTTGCTGAGACATCGTCTTCCTTAGGGGAATGGATTCCACCTACTTAGTAAAATACTCAGTGGCGGTGATAATGAAACTATGCCCTATGGAGGATTTAGGTGTGATAGGTTCTATGAGGTCTAGTCCCCATCATTGGAAAGGCCACGTGATTTTCATTGGGTGCAGGTCTACAAGTGCTACGTGTATGAGATTTGCGTATCTCTGGCACGTGTCGCATGTCTTAACCTTTGATAGGAAGTCATGCTCCATGTGGGGCCAGTAGTACCCTAGGCGTCTGATTTTTACGGCCATAGCCCTGGGTGCTATGTGTCCACTGCACAGCCCCTCATGCACTTCATTAACTACCTTATACGCTTGTTCCCCACCCACGTATGCTAGAAATATCTTGTCATAGGAGTGTTAGCACAGGGCGTCATTTCCCATGAGCACGTATTGCTGGGCACGCTTACAGATTGCATCTCTCTGGGTAGATGTCAATCCACTTGGCAGTTCGCCATGCTGTAGGTAAGTTTTAATGTGGGTGTACCACTCCTGGGTATCCGTAGCACTAACACAGGCCACGTATTTCACCTGAGTGATAGGCTCTACGCATTCGATACTCGAAGTTGGCAGGTTTGTGAAGGAATGTGATGGAATGTTTAATGCGAGGGTAGCTAAGGTATCTGCCACGATGTTCTCGTTGTGTGACACATGTTGCACATCTGTGGTTGCAAATTGCTTAAGCAAGATTTTTTCTAGGTTGCAGTAGGGTTGCAGGTGTGTAGCCTTGTAGGCGTAGACCTTGGTGATTTAATTCATGACTAGTTATAAATCTCCCCAGATTGCCAGGTGTTGTATGCGTGATGCTCGGGCAGTTAAGAGGCCTCTGAGTAGCCCCTCATATTCTACCACATTGTTGGTGCAAGGGAATGCAAAACGATAAGCAGATGGATGCATTTCCCCAGAGGGGAATGTGATGATGGCAGTGGCACTACCTCCTCGCACGATTGAGGCACCGTCAAACTGTAAAGTGGCTTCGAAATGTGACGGGATGATGTTGACATTGCTAACGTGCTCGTCCAGGAATTTGGGGTCTATGGTTGCTTGGTCGTCGACTAGCGAGGCCATGAGTTGGGTTACTATGGCTTGACCCTTCATCGACGATTGACTTACATAGTGTAAATCGAACTTTGTGCTTATCACTTTCCATCGGGCTATCTTGCTACTTTCGTATAGGTTGTTAGTGATAGCCCGGAGTATATTGCTTTTGCAAATGATATTGGTTGTACTGCGGAATAGGTAATTCCTCCACTTTTTTAGTGTGAACACTAAGGCAAGGCAATTCCTCTCCACTTTGTTGTATTTCACCTCGTGTGCTATTAGTGTGTGACTGAAGTAATACACTGGTATCTCAGAACCGTCGTCTCGTTTCTAACATAGCAGTTCCATGATAGATGTATCGGAGGTGGCGAGGTAGATAAAGAAGGGTTTATCCCTTTTTGACGGATGCACAATTGGGAGGTGTGATAGTTCCTTCTTCAGGTCGTCGAAGGCCTATTAACACTGGGTTCTCAACTCGAAGTTAACCCCCTTCTTTAGAAGATGTTGCATGGGGTGTAACTTGTCAGTTAACCTTGCTATGAACCTTCGAATGAAATGTACCCTACCTTGCAAACCACGTAACTCCTTAAAGTTTGTAGGAGATGCTAGGTTGACGGTGGCCTTGACTTTGTTAGGGTCCACCCGTATTCTAGCCTCTGATACTACGAACCCTAACATGCATCTGGTTTTCACCCCAAAGACGCACTTCTTAGGATTGAGGCATAATTCGTGCATTTGGTAGCACTTGAGGACTACCCCTAGATCACGTGGGTGATCAACTGCCTCCTTGGACTTGACTGCTATATCATCCACGTAGTCATTTAGTGTTTCTAGGATGTAGTCACTGAAAATGTAGGTCATGGCTCGCTGGTAGGTTGCTCCAGCATTCTTGAGCTCGAAGGGCATCATGGTGTAGCAGAAGGTCCCCCATGGGGTCATGAAGGTTGTTGATAGCTAGTGCTCTGGGTTAATGTGGATTTGGTTGTATCCAGAGAAACCATCCATGAAAGATAGTAAAGCATGACCAACCGTGGCATCGATGAGCTGATCAATGCTTTAAAGTGGGAAGTTGTCCTTGATCGTTGCCTTATTCAAGTCCTAGAAGTTATACAGATTTATATTCCTCCCGTTTTCTTTGAAACCACCACGATGTTGGACACCCACTCCGAGTAGTCAACCCCATGGATGAAACTAGCTTGGTATAGCTTGGTGATTTCATCCCTGATAGCTAGTGCGATTTCTGGCTTAACCTTGCGAGCCTTCTACTTGACTAGCTTCATGCGTGGGTCTAGGACGATGTTGTACTGTATCAGCTGTGGATCTAGACCCAGCATGTCACTATACGACCATGCGAAGACACTGATGTTATCTTGTAGAATCTTGGCTACGTTGTTGTGCATCTGCGTGTCTAGGAGGGAGCTAAGTTTTAGCATTTTCATCTCCCCTTTTAACGTAGTCATAGGCATCTCGACAAGAGGATCCTTGGTTACATCCTTGGCCTCTAAGTCTAGGATTTGGACTAGATGCTCAGGCCAGTCTGGGGATGCTTCTAAGGCTGCTATAATGCTAATTGTGGTTGACCCTCAGTCAATCATGTTGGGGTTCAACTATCTCGTGAGCTTGCCTTATGGACCTACTAACGTTAAGAGCGTGGAAAGGTCGCGATGTATTTCCATCTCTTTCTGGACCTACCAACATGAGATAAAAGCCTGGTTAAGAGGCATTTGTTGGCAGAGATTGTGTATAACAAAAATTACAAAGTAGTGATGAGATGCAATTTGCAAAGCGTGATGATGGAAAGATTAAAAGTTTGCTAGTTTAAGGTCATGGCAGACCGCCAAGGCATAAGAGTGTAGAACCGCTAAAAATGTAAAACTGTCGATGGCCCCGATCAAAAAGCAGAGAGCTCTTGCAGCTAGGGCAAGGGTTCTTGTTATTAGGGAGAATCCTCCTATTGAGGAGTCTCCCTTAAATAAAAAAGATGCTGGTCTCCTCAAAGGAAAAGCACCAATGCATGAAGAGGAGGTCCATAGGGACCTGGAAGGAACTTCCGGTCAAGCTTCCGCCATCGTTTTGCATTACCTGGAAGAGAGACCGCAACCGAGCGTTGGTGAGTTCAGTAATATGTTTGCCTTGTCTTAGTCCATTTTGGTCATTGCTAATGTGTTTGGTTATGCGACAGATGCTATTGCTAATGCCACGAGACCCCCTCTGGTTCACGCGGGATCCTGGGCTAAAATCCCTGAAAAATTCATGTTTATGCACAGGATTGTTGATGACATGATTAATCGCCTTCAACAGGTGGACCTTAAAGTGGGTAAGTAGTAGTGTTGCTTGCTCTCGTGTTTTTATGCTAAAGTTTCTTACATTTGCTACTCGTGTTATGCTAATGCGACTAGTGTGTTCTTTGTGTCATGGCAGCTTCTCGACTCAAGTGGGACCCAACACGACCTTTGAAAGTCAGTGCGGTGTCCACATTCCCATCGAACGTGACTGAGGTATCTCGTCGTGCATACGATGAAGTCTGCAAATGTGCTTTGCACTCAGCGTGCTCTCTGTGGGAGTGCAAGCGTACCAACGAGGAGCTGTGGAAACGAGCCTAGAAGGCAAAGCATAGAGAAGCTCTCCTGAGGGTCGAGGTGAAGGACCTCAACTCGAGGAACAAGTTCCTCATGGCCTGCAGCACTAACAACAAGGACTGGTGCACAGCTGTGGTAGACCATGCTAGGTTTTGGACAGTTGTGCGTCAGAATGTCGAGACTACCCACGAACTAATAGAGCAGCAGATGCAGATGGATCTGCTGGATTAGAAGTGTCAAGATCTAAAAGATCTTAGTGCCAAGATTTACGAATGGGGGTAGACCCAAAGAAACCATAAGCACATGTATAAATGGGAAAATTTTTCCCATCGTAGGTTATACGAAGACGCTGCTGTGGGGGCATTTAGGTACGAAGCATTCGTAAATGCCATTGAAGCTTCTGAAGTCTACACCACGTTCAAAGAGTAGTTCAAGGTCATGAAATCTCCTAACTGGAAGATGGCCCTTCCCATAAGAGAGTCTGTGACCATCTCCTTTTCTCTGGGGCCACCGAGGTGGACACCCGCCGAAAGGGAGAGAGCTGCTACAATAGATGCTGCACCAGGCAGGAGGCGTTGGGTAGATATCACTACAGAGGAGGTCTGGCGTTGCCTTGACCTTGGTTTAGACTAGATACCCTTCGAGATGGACGCGGGCGGGCCCTTCTCAGGTTAGTCATTTTCTACCGCGTTAATGTTTATGCTCTACTGTAGTTTGCGTTTGTTGCCCTAACTTACCACTTCACCCCTATGATACAGGCCCTAGGTGAGGGTGTAGCATCCATGGAGAGAGGGAAGGAAGAGTCAGCAAGGGACCAAGCAAGGGAAGGTGATGCACAAGGCAATGATGCAGGAACGAAAGGCAAAAACGATGTGAACAGAGACAACCCATGACTGCATAGGATTTTTTTTGAGAATTTGAAATTTTGGATTTTTGAAATTTTTGTGTAATGAATCTTGCAAACATTGAATGAAAACAGTTTTGAATAAAGCAAGAGGATTTTGCACTAACTTGTGTGTTGCATATGTGCATTTTGTATAAAATGTTCATGTGTTTATGTGCTAGTTTTAGGCCATTTCGGGCCATTGTGTAACATGCCAAAGAGATGATGCATCAACAACTTGAACAACAACTAACTGGTAACTTATGCTAGTTTTAGGCCATTTCGGGCCATAGCGTAGTTTTAGGCCATTTTGGGCCATTGCACATCGCTAGTTTTAGGCCGTTTCGGGTCATAGCATGGAAGCATATGAGCAGTGTGTGGGCAGGAAGCAATGGGGTTGTTACGCCAGGCAAAGTTACTTCTTGACCCAACGCAGGTTGAGTGAGACGTAAGGCCAAGGCGCTCCACCAGGGCCATCGTCTACGTCGTCGCCTCCCACTTAGAAGGGCAACTCAGTCCATGCATTTTCATTTTGGGGATCAACTTGTTGAGCCGACCCCTCTACCAGGTAGTCAGTGTAGATTGCTATAGGTGCTTCGTTCTTAGAAGTTATGACCTCTGAGCCTTCCTCCATGCCTACATTGTGGATCACTTGCGTTGCTACTTCATCACTATGGATCACCACTTCTCTACTTGTGTAAGGCAGGTGGATTTCCTATTGTATGGGTGAGGAGACAGTCCTAAGTTGTGCTAACCACGATCTCCATGAGATCAAGTTAAACCTAAGCATTTCCTCGACCATGATGAACTTTGCGTTTGTGGGGAACTAGTCTCCTACCACGAAGTTCATGTGAAGTATGCCCTTTCCCATGACCCGCACACCATTGAACGACCTCAGGCATGAGGTCGTCATGGGTTTGATCTAGTCGACCAAGCCCAGCTTGTCCACAATGGAGAAGGGAATGACATTCATGGTGGCCCCATCATCAATGTGTACCCTTTGGATCCGGTGTTGGTCAACCGGAATTGTGATGAAAAAGGGAATCGTAGTCACCTGACCCCTCTTGGGGCCTTCCCTAATGGCGTCATTGCAAAAGGTCAATTGAGGCTGTTCTAACTCTGCAGGCATGGAGGGAAGCATGACTAAATAGATCGCTTCTTCTTCTGCTGGCATGTCTTCATTGACTGGAGTCACTATCAACATGCGGATCAAGGTCTCGCGATGTGGGATAGATGTCATGATTAGGTGATACAACCTCAATGTAGTGTTTTTTTTTGTTTTAGAGCTTACCTGACTTGTGTGAGGGTGTCTAAGAGGTCTTGGTTGCTCCCTTGTTTGATGCTTTTCTCCTCTTCTATTCGTCCCAGAAGACGAATTTCTTGGGGAGGGGTGACTTTGGATCTGGGTTCAGACCTTTGTTGACAAAGTGATGTAGGCTACATGGTTGTGTCGACCTTTGCCTTTGGTGGCG
This sequence comes from Gnetum montanum, assembly GCA_015680685.1. Lineage (NCBI taxonomy): Eukaryota > Viridiplantae > Streptophyta > Gnetopsida > Gnetales > Gnetaceae > Gnetum > Gnetum montanum. The sequence goes on along the minus strand of MNCI01006946.1, from coordinate 289,172 downwards.
AAGGCACAAATGCAGGGAGTGAAGACGTAGGCTTAGGGGTACCTTGGATGGTACTTCCCTTTGATGTCTCGCTCATGAAGTGAACTTCTCTCCTTGCGGGGCGAGAAGACTATTCAGCTATGTTGCGTGAGATACGGGCCGTCGAGGGTGTCGGCCCCCTGATGACGAATGGAGCTAGAGGTGTTAATGGATGGGACCACGTGGCCCCACCAATAGACAACACAAAGGTGGATGCCCGTGGTGGGACTTTCAGGATGAACGGTTGCTGCAAGCTTCAACCAACTGCTGGTGCTGCTGGTGCACTATGCTGAGGCACACGGACCACAAATGGCTACTAGGGTGGCCTAGGATCATTTTCAATGCTGATGGCATTGATTACGTAACCGGAATTGTTGGCGTTGAAGGGATCTGTGTAGACATACATAGATTGGTTTTCAGGGCATATTGGGTTGCTTTCATCCAGCACCAGTTTCCCCTGGTCAATTAATCTCTGGATGTCATCCTGCAACACCAGACAGTAGTCCATGTTGTGATCACATTATTGATGATAGTTACAAAACCTATCTAGCCTGAAACCCCTAGGAACTAGAGGCTCATTCGGAAGGGCCAAAGAGGGGTTCCTAAGGAGCTCGAAGTAGCGTTGATGTCTAGCAATTACTTCTTCCAACATCTGCTTGTGTTGGATGTATCCCGCTACCAATGGCTACTTCAAAAGCTCTGAGAGCTTAAGAGGTAGTGGGGTGTACTTCGAGCAATCTTTGCGCTCAAAGTTGGGTTTGGGTTGTACAGATGTCTCTCGCGTAGGTATAGCAGGTTGCGATATGTGGCCTTGTTTGGGTGTGGGGTTAGCCACGGGTATGGTCAATTTCTTGCTGTTCTTGCTACTATTGTTGCTAGGTTTGGGCTTGGCCTCGGTCGCCACAACGGCCACTGTGGTTGTTGGGGCCTTACCCTTATCCTTCTTTGTGAAGGTAATTTTATAAGTAATATAGGTCGTGTCTTGTATGCTCTTAGTCTGAGCGAAATCCTGACTAAGAGAGTGGGGAGCAAGGTAGTACAGTTTAGACTTGATGAATTCATTCACTACGCCCTTAAAGATGGCCAGCAAGTGGGCCTCCGCGATGGGCTCGTGGATTTTGTTAAGGGTTGCACTCCAACGTTGGATGAACTTTTGGACTGGTTCTAGGGGGTCTTGCTTCACGCTCATCAACTAATCCAGTGTGATTTCTGGCTTCAAGTTGTACTTGAAATGCATCATGAACTAGGTCACGAAATGGATGAGCGTGGCAACGCACGATATCAATCCAAGGCTTTCCTGTCTAGGGACATGCTGAAGATGTGAATGATTGTGTGTAGCCATTGTTGCAATAGCAAAGATTCAGACCTAAAGGTGACTAGATGTGCATTGGGATCTCCCTCTCCATCGTACTTTGTGAAGTGTGGGAGAGACATCCCTAGGGGTAGTGTTAAGGTAAGGATTGTAGGGCTGATGGGGTCATCTTAGTAGAAGTCCATGACTTGTACCGTGTCAGACCCGGTAGCTTTGAGGCATTTTATTTCCTCAATGAGGGTTTGGATGAGTTGGAATGCTTGGTCCAGACCTAGCGACATTGTAGATAGTTGGGGAACTACAGAGGTAGCTCCCACCTGTGGTATGGTGGGGGTGGTAGTGTAACCCATTAGTGGTATCGTTGGGGTAGCCCCCGCGGAAGGTGCTGCTTGCACTGTCCACCACCCGACAGGTGGTGCTGTTGGAGCAACAACCATGGTTTGAGCTACCGGATAGACTGCTTGTGTCACCGATGGAATAGACCATAACTTCGTGTTAGGTTGTACTATTTGCGAGGCTTGGTATGCTTGAGAGTGAATATAGTGAGACATCTGCGAAGGTTGCAGGGTAGGCAAAGAAGCGAATGGGGCCCATCATGTGGATGGGTCAGGGCCCATCACAATGGGTGGAACAGAAGTGAATGTATGAATAAATGCGGAAGTCGCGTACGATTGTGAAGTAGGCATGGTATGAACATGTGGCAAGGTAGCCGTGATTGGCTTATGATGTGCTACAGGAATAGACTGTTGAACAACTTGCAAAGGGATAGTATCCACAAACGACACAGGTGAAATAGGCGAAAGAGGGCATTGAAATGCCACGGGGTTAACATGACTACCCATGGTAGTTGTAGTTGCGGGTTGCGGAGGCATAATCACAAAGGGAACGGTGACAGACAACGACTTGGCCTAGAAGGACTCGGTAGGAGGGACATGAATGGGGTTGGTTGGACCTCCCTCATCCGATTGGGAATCGAGTTCCTCCTATCCATCCTGAAAGGTGTCATCTTGGTTGGATGTTGTGTCTTGTTGCTCCCTAAGCCTAGCCAACTAGATTAGTTGGTCTAGAAGCCTCTGGTCTGTCTGTGTCAAGGGTAAGGAAATGTCGAGAGTAGGAACAAACTCCTTTCCATTGCAGTAAGCGAACTCGAAGCTACATTTGTCTTCATGTTCATGTACATCCAAAGGTAGATTTTCCTGCACCCTTGCACAAAGGAAGCTATAATGCTCGTGTTGTTGGGCTAATCCCTCAAGTCCTTGGTTTTGGATTCTTAGAGATTGATGCATTTCCAACGTTGGGTTCAGTGGTTGTTCGGCACCAGTAGTGCCTTGAACCATGATGGAAACTTCCATGTTGAAGGTGTTAGCGGCAATGTTCAAAAAATCCATTGTTAAGAAAGTAGTTATGCAAGAGGAACACAAAAAGCACAAAGAAACTGGAAAGCAACAAAAAGAAGGCTTTATATCTTGCCGAGTTCCCGAGGAACCATCAAGGCGATCGATCTATACCACACAAAGCGTAAACAACCATGGAACGGTGCCTCGTTTACGCTCGTGCACGATAGGGTACAGAGTGCATGCAAGACTACCGTAAGATGGGCAAGTTAGCTAGCAGTCAAAGGCTTTGTGTCTTGTAGGATCCCTGAGGGACTGTCGAAGTGATCGATCTATACCGCGCGATGGGGTACAAAATGCATGCAAGACTACCATAAGATGGGCAAGTTAGCTAGTGGTCAAAGGCTTTGTGTCTCGCAGGATCCCCAAGGGACCATTGAACCGACTTATCTGTACTGCGTGATGGGGTATAGAATGCATGCAAGACTACCGTAGGATGGACAAGTTAGCTAGCAATCAAAGGCTTTGCATCTTCCAAGATCCTCGAGGGATCATCGAAGCGACTAATTTGTACCACGCGATGGGGTACAGAACACATGCAAGACTACCGTAAGACAAGTTTAGTTAACTAGAAATCAAGAAGGCTTTATGTCTCGTAGGGTTCCGAAGGAACCGTCGAAGCGATTGACCTGTACCACACAAAGTGTAATCAACCACAAGAGGGTGTTGCGTTTATGCTAGTGCGCGATAGGGTACAGGGTGCATGCAAAACTACCGTAGGATGGGCAAGCTAACTAGTGATCAAAGGCTTTGCATCTCGCAGGATCTCCGAGGGACCGTCGAAGCAACCGATCTGTACCGCGCGATAGGGTATACAATGCATGTAAGACTACTGTAAGATAGGCTAGTTAACTGTTGATTGGAGGTCTTGTGTTCTGTAGGGTTCCTGAGGAACCGTCGAGGTGACCGATCTACACTGCAAAAAGTGTAAACAACCACAAGAGGGTGTCACATTTACGCTTATGCTTATCAAGGTGCAGAAGGCCCATAGAACTACCGTGAGACACGGAAAAGGCATGAAAAGGCCCTACTTCTAGTGCCAGGAAACTATAGTGACCGAAAACGTCGACGGCTGGAAAACACCTAGGGGTTGATGGGCGCGACAGTTTCAACCCCATATTCACGAGAGGGTCGTGCTGGGTGTGAGCAGATACGGAGCGCCCTAAATAGTCTGGTCGATCAGACAGGGACTTAATCGGCGTCTATATAGCCTTTAGCAACATACAATTTGAAAACGGGAACGAAAGCGCAAAGTAATGCTTGAAAGTAAATAAGACAAAAAAATGTCAAACACAGGAGTAAGCAGGAAACCAGGTAAAATTCAGTTAGAGAAATGCACCACTCCAAAGCTACAAGCTTGCTCTGTCAATGTGGATACAATCGGTTGCATAGCATTGAGGAGTGCAGAGATCCCAAGAGTAACCTGGGCATGTAGAGCAACACTGTTGAGTTCTTGGGTGTGGACTTGAGAGCTAACGATGTGAAAATTCTACCAAAGTGGTAGAAAGGGAACAGAACAAAATGCCAGCTGAAAATGCTAACTGTTTGCAATATCAAACAGAAAGCTTACAATGCTCAATGCTCAATGTGGAGGAGTTGCAGAAGTGCTAGAAGTTAGAAGGTTCCAACCATGCCAAAAGCCCAAAAGGGGTCTTTTAGCCAATCAGAAGTTCGACAGTCGAAAAGTGCAAAAATGTTCTCTCAAAAAGAAAGAAAGTCTTCTTTTTATGCTTCTCATTGGCATATTTATAGGACCAAGGGCGTGCAAAAGGAGTGGTTTGGATGCCACGTGCCTTGGGCCCACGTTGACTTGCTTACGCTGCACGTGCCTGCATGACCATTGGACCAGCATGACTATTGTAATGCGAGTCTGCCATGCCATAACTGTGAGCCTGCCACACCATAATTGCATTGTTAGCATCTGGCGAAGTGTGCCAACGGTCCAATTAGGTGAAGTGCATTGATGTTGCATAACCACCTACATGCTTTGTTGTGTTCCGTAGCATAGCATGTCTGGCGTAGCATAGCATGTTGTCCCACACTTCACTACATGTGTGCTGATACTTGCGACGCTATGTAGCGTAGCGGTTGGCCTTAGTCACAAAAACTTTGCCAATCTGCAAACTTTGCTTCCTGCATTGTGGAACTTGCTGATCCTGCACTTTAAGATGCCTTCTGTCTCCTCTGCAGAATTGCTACGCCTCGCTGCGCCATGTAGCTCAGCGTAGCATAGCAGCAGACATGGTCCACTGCTTTTTGACAAAAAGGGACATTGCTGAAGGACTTGAAGTTGGACGGGGGAACTAGCTGTATAGCTTTTACCTTGCTACACTATGCTACGTAGTGTAGTGTAGCGTGGTGCTTCGTTCTGCAATCATTTTTTGAAGCTTGCTACGCTACATAGCGAGGCGTAGTGTAGCGTAGCAGACTTCGTAACTTAGAAAAATTGCCAAACTGTTTTGTGTGTCCTGAGCACTACTGTCAACTCTGCAAATCGTTTCTGAGTAGGCTATCGACTAGGCACACTACTTGGGTGGACAGGTAGGATGATCTGTGGAGCCTGTTTACACCCGAAGTAGAAAATTTACTGAACTAGCCATCTTGAGTTAAGGGCATTCTCCCAAAAAACTACCATAGCGCTGCACAAATTGCAAGGCCTAGTGAAGCAAGAATGACTTCAAAATTTTTGGGATGTTTCAAGAGTGTTCTCCTAGAGAGCACCCTTTCTAAGAGCTCCCTTCATTAGAGTAGCCTCCCTAAGAGCGTTCTCATTAAGAGTGTCTTACGGTACTCCCATGAGAGTGTTGTCCTCAAGAGCACCCTCATTGAGAGTGTTCTCTCTTTCGCCCTTCGTTAGAGCACCTTCCCTAAGAGCATTCTCCCTGAGAGCATCCTCTATTAGAGTGGCATCCCTAAGAGAATTCTCCTTGAGAGCGCCCTCTATTAGAGTGGCGTCCCTAAGAGAATTCTCCTTGAGAGCACCCTCCCTCGAAGCATTCTCCCTGAGAGTGCCTTGCGCTACGCATGTGAGAGTGTTCTCATCAAGAGCATGCTCATTGAGAGAATTCTCTTAGAGAGTGCCCTCCCTGAGAGTGCCCTCCCCAAGAGCATTATCTCAAAGAGCACCCTCCATTAGAGTGGCCTCCCTAAGAGTGCCCTTCGTGAGAGTGTTTTCCCTAAGAGCGCCTTTTGCTACGCAGGTGACAACGTTCTCTCAAAGAATGCCCTCCTTGAGAGTAACCTCCCTGAGAATGCACTCCCTAAGAGCACCCTCTGTTGGAGCAGCCTCCTTGAGAGCACCCTTCCTAAGGGCGTTGTCCATGGGAGCACCTTGTGCTACACACATGAGAGTGTTCTCCTTGAGAGAATTTTCTCAAAGAGTGCCCCCCCAGGAGTGTTCTCCTAGGAGAGCCCTCATTGAGAGCATTCTCTCAGAGAGTGCCCTCCTTGAGAGTGCCCTCCCCGAGAGCATTCTCGTTGAAGAGCCCTTGTTGAGAGCATTCTCTTGGAGAGTGCCCTCCTTGAGAGCACCTACTATTAGAGTGGCCTCCCCAAGAGTGTTCTCTTTGAGAGTGCCCTCCATGACAGTGTTGTCCATGAGATCACCTTGCACTAAACACGTGAGAGTGTTCTCCTCAAGAGCACCCTTGTTGAGAGCGTTCTCTCAGAGAGCACCTTTCCTATGAGCACCCTCCATGAGAACACCCTCCTTGAGAGTAGTCTCCTTGGGGATGCCCTCCTTGAGAGTGTCCTCCTTAAGAGCATTCTCCATGAGAACACTCTCCTCGAGAGCGCTCTCCTTGAGAGAGCCCTCCATTAGTGTGGCATTCCAAAGAGTGTTCTCCTTGAGAGTGCCCTCATAGGGAGTGTTGTCCTTGGAGTGCTCTCATTCAAAGCATTCTCTCTGAGAGTGCCCTCCCTGAGATCACCCTCCTCGAGAGCATTCTCCTTGAGAGGGCCCTCCGTTAAAGCGGCCTTCTGAAGAGTGTTCTCCTTGAGAGTGCCCTCCCTGAGAGTAGGTTGCACCACACATGTTAGAGTGTTCTCCTCGAGAGCACCCTTGTTAAAAGCAACCTCTTGGAGGAAACCCTCCCAGAGAGCACTCTCCGTAAGAGTAGCCTCTCTCAAAGCATTCTTCCTAAGAGCATCTTGCACTATGCACATGAGAGTGTTCTTCTTGAGAGCACCCTCATTGAGAGAATTCTCCATGAGGATCCCCTCTCTGAGTGCACGCTCCCTGAGAACATTCTCCCTAAGAGTGCCCTTTGTTAGAGTGGCCTCTGTGAGAGTGTTATCCCTGAAAGGACCTTGTGGTATGCATGTGAGAGCGTTCTCCTCAAGAGCACCCTCATTGAGAGCATTCTCTCATAGAATGCCCTCCCTGAGAGTGGTCTCCATGAGGATGCCCTCCATGAGTGCACCCTCCTCAAGAGCATTCTCCCTAAGAGCATCTTCCATTAGAGTGGCCTTCCTAAGAGTACCTTCTATTAGAGCAGCCTCCCTGAGAGCGCCTTGTGTTATGCACATGAGAGAGTTCTCCTCAAGAGTGCCCTCGTTGAGAGCGTTCTCTCATAGAGTGCCCTCTCTGAGAGCACCCTCCATTAGAGCACCCTTCTTGAGAGCATTCTCCCTAAGATTGCCCTCCATTAGAGTAGTTTCCCTAACAACGTTCTCCTTGAGAGCACCCTCTCTTAGAGCTTTCTCCCTAAGAGTGTCTTGTGCTACATATGTGAGAGTGTTCTCCTCAAGAGTGCCCTCATTGAGATCATTCTCTCAGAGAGCGCGCAACCTGAAAGCAGTGTCCGAGAGAGTGCCCTCCATTAGAGTAACCTTCCATAAAGCATTCTCCTTGAGAGCACCCTTCATGGGAGCGTTCTCCTTGAGAGCACCCTCCATGGGAGTGTTCTCCTTGAGAGCACCCTCCATGGGAGCATTCTCCCTAAGAGCACCTTACGCTACGCATGTGAGTGTTCTTCTCAAGAGTTCCCTCATTGAGAGCGTTCTCTTGGAGAGTTCCCTTCATAAGAGTGCCCTCCCTAAGAACGCCCTCATTCAAGACACCCTCTTAGAGAGCATCCTCCTTAAGAGCACCCTCCCCAAGAGTGTTCTTTGTGAGAGCGCCCTTCGTTAGATCAACCTCCCTGAGAGAATTCAACTTGAGATCACCCTCCTTGAGAGTTCCTTCTGCTATGCATGTGAGAGTGTTCTCCTTGAGAGCGCCCTCATTGAGAGTGTTCTCTCGAAGAGTACCCTCCATTAGAGTGGCCTTCCTGAGAGCATTCTTGCTGAGTGCACCCTCCCTAAGAGCACCTTGTACTATGCACATGAGAGTGTTCTCCTCAAGCGCCCTCGTTGAGAGCGTTCTCATGGAGAGCACCCTCTCGAAGAGCGCTCTTCATGAGAGTGTTCTCACCAAGAGCACCCTCTCTGAAAGCATTCTCATTGAGAGAACCCTCCATTAGTGCACCCTCCCTGAGAGCATTTTTGCTGAGAGCACCCTCCTCGGGAGAACCCTCCCTGAGGGGGCCCTCTTTGAGAGTGTTTTCCTTGAGGGCGCCCTTACTTGATGCTCTCTCTCTGAGAGCGCTCTTCTTGAGAACACCCTCTTGGAGAAAAAATTTATAAGGATGTAGGATGGTTTGGCTGAACCTAGCACAATCAACATATATAGGGGGAGGTAGGCTGACTCCCTAGGAATGCACTTTTAGGAGAAGCAGAGTGCATCTTAGGCCATCATGGATGCACCTTTGAGTGATGCTGAGTGCAATCTTCGCCTTAACGGACACACTTTTAGGTGATGTTGAGTGCGTCCTAGGCTATCATGAGCACACATTTGGGCGTGATTATGAGTGAGTCCATGACCACCGTGAGTATGCCTTAGGGAAGTCGCTCTCATAGAGAACACTTTTTAAAAGGATTTCCTCCCTAAGCATGCCCTCAAGGAGACCGCTCCTAGGAAGGGCTCCCTTAGGGAAAGTGCTCTCAATGAAGGTGCTCTCATGGAGATCTCTCTCAGATATGTAGTGCAACATGCTCTCAAAGAGGAAACTACCAGATAGAACAATATCATGTGCATAGTGTGAGGTGCTCCCTGGGAGAGCACTCTCGCAAGCACTGCATGAGGCACTCTCTGCAAAGTGCTCTTGCCAGTGCAGCTATGTGAGGTGCTTCCATGGAGAGCACTGCGTGGTGCTCCCAAGGAGAATGTTACCTCTCCCCATAGATGTTGATTGGGCCAATTTCAGCCAAACCATCCTTCACCCTTATAAATTTGATTTTCTAGGAGGGCCCTCTCAAGGAGAATGCTCTCATGTAGGGTGATCTCAAGGAGGGCACCCTAAGAGAGAACTCTCCTATGGAGGGCACTATCAAGGAGAATGCTCTGAAGGAGGGTTCTCATGGCGGGCCCTCTCCAAGAGAACTCTTTCAACGAGGGCTCTCTTAGGAAGAACACTCTCAGATGTGTGGCTCAAGGCTCTCTCAGGGATGACGCCCCTAGAGATAACATTGTCACATGTGAAACATGAGGCACTCCCAGTGGGAGCACTCTGGCAAACACTGCATGAGGCTCTCTCAGGAGAGTGCCATTCCTAAGAGTGCCCTCCCTAAGAACTCCCTCTCTGAGAGCGGTCTCCTCGAGGATGCCCTCCTTGAGAGCATTCTCCATGAGAGTGCCCTCCCCGAGAGTGTTCTCCTTGAGAGTGCCCTCCATTAGACCAACATTCCAGAGAGTGCCCTCCATTAGACCAACATTCCAGAGAGTGCCCTCCTTGAGAGCACCTTACGCTATGCATGTGAGAGTGTTCTTCTCAAGAGCACCCTCTCAGAGGGCACTCTCCCAGAGAGTGCTCTCCCTGAGACAAGCCTCCCTCAGAGCATTCTCCTCAAGAGTACACTCCTTGAGAATGCCCTCCCTGAGAGCATTCTCCCTGAGATTACCCTTCATTAGAGTGGCCTCCCTGAGACCTTTCTCTTGGAGAGCACCCTTTCTCAAAGCGCCCTAAGTTAGAGTAGCCTCCCTGAGAGTGTTCTTCCTAAGAGTGCCTTGCTGTACACATGTGAGAGTATTCTCCTCAAGAGCACCCTCATTGATAGAGTTCTCTCATAGAGCACCCTCCCTGAAAGCACCCTACGTCAGAGTGCCCTCCCTGAGAGCACCCTTCATTAGAGAAGCATCCCTGAGAGCATTCTACTTAAGAGTGTACTCCCTTGGAGCATTCTCCCTGAGAGTGCCTTCCACTATGCACATGAGAGTGTTCTCCTCTAGAGCATGCTTGTTGATAGCATTCTCTTGAAGAGCACCCTCCCTAAGATCATTATCCTAGAGAGAACCCTCCATTAGACTAGCCTCCTTGAGAGCGCCCTCCATGGGAGCATTTTCCCTGAGAGCACCTTGTGCTACGCACGTGAGAGTGTTCTCTTGGAGAGTGCCCTTCCTAAGAATTCCCTCCCTGAGAGTTCCTTCTGTTGGAGTGGCCTATTTGAGAGTGTTCTCCTTGAGAATGCCCTCTCTAAGGGCATTGTCCATGGAAGCACCTTGCACTACACACATGAGAGTGTTCTCCTCGAGAGTACCCTCCCTGAGGACACCCTCCTCGAGAGCACCCTCCCTAGGAGCATTCTCCTAGGAGAGCCCTTGTTGAGAGTGTTCTCTTAAAGATTTCCCTCCCTGAGAGCACCCTCCTTGGGAGCATTCTACCTAGAGAGCCCTCAGTAAGAGTGTTCTCTTGGAGAGTGCCCTCCCTAAGAGCGCCCTTCTTGAGAGCGATCTCCCTGAGAGTGCCCTCTGTTAGAGTGAACTCCCCAAGAGCGTTCTCCTTGAGAGTGCCCTCCATCAGAGCATTGTTCGTGAGAGCACCTTGCGCTACACATGTGAGAGCATTCTCTCAAAGAGCGCCCTTTCTATGAGCACCCTCCATGAGAATGCCCTCATTGAGAGTGGTCTCCCTAGGGATGCCCTCCTCGAGAGCATCCTCCTTAAGAGCATCTTCCTTAAGAGAATCCTCCTTAAGAGCATTCTCCATCAGAGCACCCTCCCTGAGGGCATTCTGCTTGAGAGTGCCCTCTGTTAGTGTAGCCTTCCGAAGAGCATTCTCCTTAAGAGCATCCTAATTAGCAGTGTTCTCCTTGGAGTTCCCTCATTAAGAGTTTTTTCTCTGAGAATGCCCTTCATAAGAGCATCCTCCCCGAGAGCATTCTCCTTGAGAGTGCCCTCCATTAGAGTGGCCTTCCAAAGAGCATTCTCCTTGAGAGCACCCTCCCTGAGAGCACGTTGCACTACGCACGTGAGAGTGTTCTCCTCGAGAGCGCCTTGTTGAGAGTACCCTCTCGAAGGAAATCCTCCCACAAAGTGCTCTCTGTGAGAGCGACCTCTATCTGAGTGTTCTCCATGAGAGTGCCTTGCACTACACATGTGACAGTGTTCTCCTTGAGAGTTCCCTCATTAAGAGCGTTCTCTTAGAAAGTGCCCTACCTAAGAGTGCCCTCCCTAAGAGCGGTCTCCCTAAGGGCACCCTCCCTAAGTGCACCCTCCCCGAGAGCATTGCTACTAGGGACTTAGTTTAGCTAAGTGCACTAATTATTATTAACTAGTGAATCCATATAAAATTGTTGTAAGAAAAATATAACGACTCATCATTCGAACAAAATAATAATAGTAAAATTATCTCAAGGCACACTGTATATACATCACTAAGCTGGCTTTTCATAGGAATAAATATCCACTACACGTTGATGATTCCAATCAACAATAGTATATAAAAAGGACTACTAGTGAGAAACCTCAGTAATTGTGAATAGTCTATGCATATCTAGATTCCTATCATTCAAATTTCACCTTCATTCTTCATCAAAATGAATAGTTACACTAGAGGAATATGGAGGGTAACATTTTGTCATCTCCCAATCGGTTAGTTCCAACCATGCTTATGGCTAATCTCATAAAGCTAGGAATTAAATTAGCAAGCCTAGAGTATGAGATAACAAACCACACCTCTAGGGACTATCAACCCTGAGAAGCATAACTCAAAAAAGATCAATGCATGAAGGCACATCATGAAGCCTTTAAAGATAAAAGGATCCCAACACCATTGTTTCTATAATCACAAAAAGAGAACCCTAATTTCTTCTTAAGGCTATATCAATATATGCATTCTCCTCCTTTTGTTGAGAATGATGCCATTCACCAATGATTGCAATCAACTTTGGAGAATAATCAAGATGAGGGGAGGACTAAGTCCAAGGTTCAATGAACATCAAAAGATAGATCTCCAAGTCATTCCTCAAAGGACAAGGAGAAGGACTAGGTCAAGAATCATAGGAGAATGACTAGTAGGTATCATTCTCCTAGTCTTCCATCTTCATCATCCTCCTCCTCATCAAACTTTGATAGGAGGAGCCGTGGCTGAGGTAGAGGAATGATAAGGATTAAGATGAAGATGATAAGAAATCTCATCATGATAATAGGGACCAGGAGCATAGACAATTGCAAGAGGAAGAGGAGTGTCACAAGGAAAAGAGGCACAATAGGACTCATCATAGAAGGCATGAACATGATAGGGGTCACCATGAATGCAATGACTATTTTGAACCATTTTTGACTATAGGAAACATACTTAATGTTTTAGAAGTAGTGCAAATTCCCACCAAGCATCAAAAGGATAGGAAGGTTAAAAGGTTAAATATGAACAATATTCCCAAGTTTGAAGCAGGATATAATGCTGATTCATAGCATCATCTACAAGCTTTCCATTATGCTTGTACCTTACAAAACATTGATAATAAGTAGCAGAAGCTAAAACTATTCCTAGGATACTCATGAAAGAAGTAGAAAGTTAGTATCAATCTTCGGAACCAGAATCCATTTGCAGATGGAGTACAATGCTAGCATTGTTTAATGACATGTATCAAACATACTCCTAAGTATCCAAATTAAGGAAACAAAGCCAAGGATGGAAGCAAGTCAATCATGAATCCTTAGATGTAGCCTTGGGTACGTATTATTCTCTCCTACATTGATGCCCAAGCCATGGATTTTCTCAAAGGGAGTAGCTTTTCCATATTATAGATAGGCTCCAAAAAAAAAATAAGAAAACTCTTAGGATTTATGACTAAGGGAGAATTTTGGAGATGAGAGTCTATCATATCTAAAGGTTAATTAATCACATGGCAAAGAAAGAGCTAAAAAAAGGAAAGTATAAAGGAATATAATAGGGACTCTTCCATTTGCAAAAGGGAGGTGTAGTTCTATGATTCAAAGGAGGACGCACCACTAAATGAAGTGGTGCAAAGGAAAACCTTCCCAATCTAGAAATTTGTTACTACAATATTAGCTAAGGTGGATAAAATGTGGGACTCCTTTGATGAGAAGTTTTAAATTGCTCTTAAACATAGGAGGAGAAGACAAAGCAGGGAAGTAAAGATAGAGATAGAAGAAGATGAAACAACATAGGTAGGGATCACTATTAGCCAAAAGGTAAGGTTGCAATGATTGATGAGTTTGCAGGTTCAAAAATAGATGATGACAAATGTAGAATTTTCTAATATGAATATTCCAAAGGATGTTGCATTATAGTGTCACATCTATAAGAATCTGGGGTATTTGCATTAAACCAGAATTTGGTAAGGAAGCAACTACCTAGGAGATTGCTTTATCCATAAGGTAATTATAGGTAGATGTTTCACCAAACATAGTATTATCCAAGTGTAGTACCACCTTAACCTCAAGAGTAGTATTAGCAATGCAAAAATCCATAGTCATGGAGAATGCCATGACTTTAGTAGCAAAATCTTTACCAACAATCGAACCCTTATAGATATTATGTCTAGTAGCCTGTATCTCTTCATGGCTCTGTAAGCCACACTCCCTTCTTTCATCACTATTACCCTCTAGAATATCATTGAATCCCCACTTTACAAACTAAGTATCCCTCCACTTATTCTCCTCTGTATCCATTACCTCACCCTACACCTTCTAACACCACTTCCTTCCCACTTGCACCACTAATGCAAGGAGAAATCCCACCATATCCATAGCAACAAAATGCCACAAAGGTAGTAAAATTACAGCTGGATGATTATTCGAGTGGCTTTTAGCATAAACCTCAAAAAAGGACTTTATTTATCCCAAAAAGTCCATAAAAACCCTCACAAACATTTGTGGCTATTAATTGATGAGTAGTTGAGGTATCCCTATGCCCAACCATACGAATCACAAAGTGTTCACACATGATTCAGTCAAATTTCCTGGACTCTATAATTTTCACTACACTAGTCTTCTAGGAAGTGAACCTTGTCCTAAGGTCATTCGTTGTTTTCCCAATTACACTTGTGATGTACAAAGGTATGGTTAAGTGTAATCAAGGCATATGATTTTTATTGTTTTACATTTTATTTTCTTTGGTGCTTAGAGTAGAGAGATGAAATCATTTAACAACTAACCTAATTTAACCACTTAACTAGTCTCTAACTAATCCTAACATAAGCATTTGGTCCCACTTTTTATACACATCCTGAACCCACGTATTCACTGTTAGGTTACCAAGAACTACATGACTAGGCACACTAAGAAATAACGCTATTGGGATTACTAAGTGAATCCGTGTTTATGCTCAAAGTGGTCATACTTATGTGCTTAATCTATTTAGCTTAAACAATTAAGTAATCGCTTGAGGTCTAAATTAGCTTAATTTATCTTAATTAATTGTATATTTAATGAAAATAATAAATTCATAAATAAATCATTAATATATTTTAAGTGTTGCAAGGTTTGATCAAAAGGCTCGTCTTTATTGCTATACACACTAGTGTGGTTCAAGTACAACAGTGCTCGGGTAAAGATCCATACACTTTCTGACTTTTGCTATGGGCACTCAAAGAAATATTCTAACTTTCAAATGGACAAATTGTAAGGGCTTTTCTACTACTATGACTTGAATAATCATAAACATAATTGGGAGCTTTTATTTATAGTTTTCTCTACAATATTGCATTAACGGGGCCCCATAGACGTAGTAATGCTACATCGACATGGCCTTGTCGATGCGGCAACACCATGTAAATAAGGGCTTGTCGATGAGGCCATGTCAATGGGGGTCTACTGACATGACACTTTGGTGCTCATCATACCCCCATGACTAAATGAAAACTGGTCCTTAAGTTTTCTTACAAAATTGGAAAGGTATGGGATTATTGATTGACTCTTAACAAAACAAACTAACTTGACAAAATTGAGTGCCTGAGTGTACAAATCAACAAATTACAAAAAATGGTGGTGTTTACAACATAAAATTGAGCACCATTACATGACAACACAAAAATTAGATAGCACATCCTATGGTAGCATGAAGATGATGGAGAAGATCAAATAGTCGTAGGTGGTGGAGGCTCTTGAGGTTCTAAAGGACCTTCACTGGCTTTAAGCACATGCAGTAGCTGAGGCAATTGTGGTTCTCCTACTATAGCTACAACCTCTAATGGAAGGAGAAAGGCATCTAGTAATGCCTTCACCTTCTCCTTCTTACTTTGGGAATCATTCACAATCCATGCAGCATCACCAATGTGGATTGGAATGGGGATATTCCATGGACATGGCATTATTGAGAACATCATGTTGACAAACTAGGCAACAAACTATTTTTTTTCGATATTGAATGTCCTAACTACATTTGGCAACTCCTGGTAGTCGTTCATCCTCTTGGCCATGTTCTTAATAGTTGATTTTTGATTAGTGAATCGTGCCTTGAGAACTTTGAGTTCAATGTTTGCCAATGCAAGCTTCTACTTGGTGTCTTTATGATGCTTAAACTTGGCCTCGTACAACAAGTACAAGCTAGCCACCTATTTCTCTAGTTTTAACTATGGTCCTCTGGTAGCTAATATGGCCAGATTTGCATAATGAAGATTGGTGAGCTCCATATATCCTGTCATCTTCTCAATATGTAACTCCTTTATGTAGATTTTTTCCTTGTTGTAAGCATCTAGTCCATTAACGATGGGTTGCTACAATTCTTTTCCTTACTATATTTTTTGGTGGGCTTCATTCACTTCACCTTCACTAACTGGATGTGTTTTTCATTTACTTCCTTTTGTCGATTGACCTATTCTTTATAATGGTCCTTAACTCTCTTAAATTTGAGAGCCTCTGATTTCCAGGTGAATACCTTGATCACAATTTTTTGGTGAAGGGCATAGACCTCCTCTATGGAGAGATTTTTTTTTTCTACTACTAATCTCCTCAATTTTGTGTTTACTTTGACCAATTTCTCCTACTATTGATGGATGAAATCTATTAATTTTTGCTTATGCTCACCAACATTTTGTAGGTGATGGTTCTCTACAGTCAACTAAACATTCTCCTAGTGGGTCTGATCCAAGGCCTTCTAGATCTTGTGTTATGTGGCCTCTGCTAAGCATCGGTAGAATACCACTATCTCTATTGCACCCTTAACCTCTTTTAGTTTAGTGTGAAGCTATCCCATAGCTTCATCTCTTATTAGTGTTGGGTTGAGGAATGTGGGGTTGGTAATCTAGGCTCTTAACTCAACAACTTCCACAGTCAAGTGTTCATTCAACTCCTTAGCTATTTCAAGTTTTCCCTTCAAGATGATATTCTTGCTCCTTACCTTTAGCAGCTCTAACTAGGTTGTAATAATATTGTCTGAAAGGTCAAAGACATCCAAAAGTGGTTGCTCAGTTCTCACTAGTTGGTCTTATACATCTTCGTGTTTTGCTATATTTATTCTATCACTTGTGGTCCTTGTGGATGTTTACACATCTTTAAGTATAGTGATGTCTGGTGTAGATGCTGCAAGTGTATTGAGTGTTTTAGCAATACGGTTAGTGACCACTTTTGCTATAGTCTTCTACCCCTAGTGCTACATCACTAATACAGTTACCCCTTTACCTTCCTCCAAGTGCACCAAAGAGGTGGTAGTGTTTCCAGAGATTTTTGAGAGTGATTATTATTCTATGAGAGATATTGTAACCTCTCTGGTACTCAAATTCAACTTGGAAGATAGCTATATTTTTTGGGTTGAGAAAATACATCCACCTCCACCCATCAAACTAATTATCTAGGCCACCTTATTTAGGTGACCCATTTCTAGTTTGTACATAAATGGGTCCCTACCACTTATGCATACTTGTTGCTCTTATTCACTCAAGAGCCATTCCTAGTATTTGCACAACTATTGGAAAATTGCAACAATGTCTAGCATAGTTGTTTGTGTGGTAGGTAGAGGTTGTGGTTGTTACTCATCTTCTTAGATAGTTGTTTCCAGCATCTTGTCTTTCATCATTTTTGCTCAATTGGCCACTAAAACATGCCTAACAACATCATTGGTGTAATGGGCTATTCCTCCCCTCTGACAGAGTTTTCTGATGAGGCATGGAAAGAGGAGTGCCTTCCTTCAATGTTCATTTTCTTTAAACCACTTCTCCATCTCTAGATAGATCAGTTGTGGACAGTTGACAAGGAATATCCAACTTAGAGTAGTGCATACTTGTGTAGAGAAGGCAATGATTTTGCTTGGCCTCATCGTGGGATTGAGATGGAAGGCTACAATCTTGTAGTGGATCCTCTCTGCTGGTGTGAGTGCACCAAACTCCTTATAGTCGATACCATAGCATTGTTGAATCCATTCATTCTTGATACTAGGATTTGCCTACATTGGGATCTCAACAAGACTTGCCCCTGTTTCCAACAACCCAAGCACTACAGTAATGGCCTACACTAAGTAGGACACTAAGATGTCCTTAATTTTTACCATTGATCCAGATTGCTTGTTGTTCTAGAATAGGAATGTCTCTCCCATGTACCACTTCTTAGTGGAAGTGATGACTGGCCACATAAGAGAGGCCTTTAGCTAGACCTGCACTTCTTTTAGTGCTTGCTCCAGGAATGGGCCAAAGTTTAACTCTTGAAACACTATTTTTTGGACCTCTCATGATTTGATTTGATTCAAACAAGCCTTTTTCAAGGTCATCTCTAGATTTTCTTTTGGTGTTGGTGCATCATCCTAATAGGAGTGTTCTATTGTTGTTATTGGTTCTAGAATCTGTTTGATAGATTCCACTTCTACCTCTTTTCTAAGAGGACATGTGACGTAAGTTTCAAGTGATTCTTCTTAGGCCTATTCTTGGCCTCTTTCAATTTTAGGTTGTTTCTCCCTTGGTTAAGATGATCCTACTTCTTGCGTGTGCTTTCCTTCTAGTGCCATCTACAATCACAACACATCCATGAATTAGTAGATATATTATGTAACTCTAAATATTTGAATACCTTTTCAAATTAGTTAGTTATAGTTTGGCTAAGGTTGGAGCATGGAAGATTAATTATTTTATTAATATGTTATTAATTATTCATTGTAAATGTTACCGAAGCTTATTGGAAAGGTTTAACTCTTGTAAAGTAATGTTTAAAAGTTGATTTCGTAGTTAAACTCTTATGGGAGTTAGAAAAATGGTGAAAACTTTTCTATCAAAAATGGCACATTTGTGGCCCCCATGATCAAGACCTTACCTCTAATAGCTGTAGGGTCGAAGAACAAATTGATTTAGATAAATGGTTAGAACGTTATGAGTTTTAGAATGTTCTTGGCTCTAAAAATTTGAAAAACTCCCTTGGCATTTACAAGAAAATGTAAAATTTTTCATGTGGGGTTGTGCATATATATACTATTTATCCCCTACATCAATGGGACCATGTATACGGGGCCTCGTATATGGGTCTACTCCATCAATGGGACCTTATATATGAAGCCCATAGGCAAAATTTTTTAAATTTGAATATCTCAAAAAATATAGCAAATATTTCAATGAATTCAAGGTCTATGGAATCCCAAAAAAGCCAAAAATATCATAAAATCATTAAAGAGGGTCTTTGAAAGCTCAAAAATTGAAAATTTTGATAAAGAACATGTTTAATGAAAAAAATACATAAAGGAACACATGGTGTGATGCAAAAGATGGATGTACAAAAGATTCTGATTGCAAGAATGTCTAAGGATAAGGTACTTAACGAACCCAACTAAGAGATATGTGTACTAACCTAAATCGTTGGTGTAAGGCTGGAAGGGAAAACAAATACCGAAAGATTGTCAGGCAGACACAGCTAACTCTGCCTTTTCTTGAGGGCAAGCTGGAGAAGGGAACGAAGGCAGAGTGCCTTGGATGGTCTGCACGCAAATCAACCAAGGACTTCCCCAAGCGTAAACTATCGCTTGTGTTGGGGTTATCATAACTGATGTCTTAAACATAAACTGTGCACATGAAATGTAAACAAAAATGTATGCAGGTATCATAAACAAAATGTAAACTAAATGCAAAACAGAGTAAATAGAAATACTGGCTAGAAAAAAACTATATTATATTGCTTAGAAAAGATGTGCACTGGTCAAAGCATAGCTACACATGTGGATGGAAGGTCAAGTGCCAAGCCCTGGGGTGATGTGATGTGATGTGATGCATTTCAGAAGTTCTTGGATGCTAGGAGTTAAGTGTGTTGAGCACCCAAGGATTGCTAGTTTGAGTTTCCTAAGCCGTCAACCTTCGAAATTTTCAACCCCATTTATGTGAATTGACAGGGTATTTATAGGGCTAGGCTGGGCTCGGGTGTGGAATTCAAGAATGGAATCAATGGCTGGGAGATGAGAGGAAAGTGGATCAAGTGACACGTGTCCAATGGATAGTTGTATGTGAGTTGGACGTGTGTGGGCAAGCTACATTTTCATCTAGGTGCATTGTATCTTACAATGTGTGACAACTCACTTAAGCTAGCTTATGCTCATGGAAGCACATACAATTTGAAGCATAAGAGCTTGACAAGCTTACAAATGATGAAAATTCACAATGTAATGACAATGTACAACAAGATAGATCAACTCTGGCTCACTTAAAACTTGTAGATCCTTGAATTGACTATTGTAGGATGTCGATTTGAGTGGTTTTATGGCTGTTTGAGGCATTTCTGTTCCACTAGGGCTCCAAGCGTGAGTTGATTTGGTCCTAGCATGTCCTCAATGTGTGTTTGGTGTGCTTTTGTCTCGGCATGAATAGTACTCATGCTAATGAATAGTGCTCACGCTAATGAATAGTGCTCACACTGATGAATAGTGCTCATGTTGATGAATAGTGTTCACGCTGATGAATAGTGTTCACGTTATACTCATGCTGCCAGCATGACTTGTAGCATGACCTACAAAAACTTGCAATTTTTGGACCTGAAATCTGGAATTCTGGAGGCTAAAGTCTGAAGTTATCAATAGTGAATCTTGTGGATGACCTACACCTTGGAAATTAGATCATTTTGACTCATTTTTGGGGCTCCCTAAGTTGCTCATGCTGCACTCATGCTGCCAGCGTGGCCTTAGCATGACCATAGCGTGAGTGTCATGCCTTAGTCAAATTTTTCTTCTCAAGAGCTCAAGAGGCTCTGAGTTGTTCTTGTTTCAAAGTGTTAGGCCAAAATTTGTGGTGTTTCATTGGCCCCTCTTTGTTGACATCTGGAGGAATCCACCCAAAGAAGTGCAAAACACCATGAACAACCAAGTATCAAGCATTAACTGTCAACCCTTGGCTGGACGTCATCGCACCATGTTCAAAAGTACACGGGATTGAGGAAGTGTAGTTTCAAGATGCAGGGGGATTGGTTGTAACCAGGGGAAGCTAGGAGTTAATCAAGGGTTATAATTGCTACCGGAGTTGTGGGACAACGATTCTCTCATGTGAATGAGCTATGTCTTTGGTCCTTGTCAATAGCCAGTGTTTAGCAGACTCGAAGCCAGGACATAGGAGGTGCATTCTTTGGAGAAATGGGACTCTTATAGAGTGTTTACAGGGCCCATTGGAAATAGCTAAAGCCACGCGATGATGTGCAACATGGTCTCTTCGAGACATGAGTGTAACTGCTTTCCAAGATAATTGCCTTCTCGCCTGGGACTTGTATGAGAATAGCCAATAGTCTTTTGTTTATGATGTCAATGGGGTTATGAAGACCATTTCCGTGCATTTTGCTCTTTGAACTCTTTGTACTTTTTCTTTTTGTTTCTTTCTTCTTTTATTTTTTTTCTTTGTTTCTGATTTTTTCTTTTCTTGTTCTTTTTGGTCTTTTTGAAAGAGCTTCCTTTTAGTGTTGTGCTCATGTTCGAGCGCTTGCATTTTGTATCATGTATCGTATACTATGTTTTGCGTTGCAATTGCTCAGAGAGTCATAGTGTGTAACAGTGTATCAAAGGCTTTGAGGTGAGTATACTTATGAACGGATTGATTAACCCAGTTACGTGCGTCAGGAAGAATGTGATACCTTGTCGTCACGATGTAGCGCATCTATGCACAAACGCCTCAAGTGTGTCATCCTACAAACACAACTTCAAGAAGACAAGAAAAAACACAAATGAATCGATCAACTAAGCACTTTAAATAAGGAGATGGAGCCACTGCATGCAATTTTTAAAGCAAACAGAATCATGAACAGCATTAGCCTCATTAAGGCCCATGAGACAAATTATGTAGCAAGTCTTTGTGAAACATGAATAGCCAATTGCAGCAACACATCTTTTCAAGTTTTTCCTGGTCATTGATGATGTCACTAGTTTATAGTCTTAGTGGACTATTGTGGATTAGTTTCACGTCATGACCCTTTGGACAGTGCCAGTTTAGTGTCGTAGCAGATGGTGCATTGCTAGTATATAGTCGTGGCAGACTGTAAAGAGGAAAACTAGTTTATAGTCTTAGTGGACTCTGAATTCTAGTTTTATGTCATGGTGGACATATGTGGCAATTTAGCATCATGCCAGATAGAGCTCTATGATGTCGGTTTACTGTCATGACTCTAGGACATTCTGTGGTATCAGTTTTAAGTCATGATGCGAGGACTTTTCTGTGGGATCAGTTTTAAGTCATGATGCGAGGACTTTTCTGTGGTATCAGTTTTAAGTCATGATGTGAGGACTTTTACATACCTCAAGTTTATCAAACATAGTACCGTTTAAGGTACAAATGATTTGTAGGATTAGCAAACTCGTTCCTATCCATGTCAACTATTTTGAATGCTCCGTTATTGTACACCTTGGTGACTAAGTAAGGCCCTTCCCAATTGGCTAAAAATTTGTCTGGATGTTCACGAGTGGCCTTAAGGACTAGATCTCCTTCTTTGATTGGGTGTTTATGCAGATCGTATTTATGTCATTGCTGTTATTGTTTTGGGTACCATTCGATTTGATCGAGCATTCGCACACGTTCTTCCTCCACCGAGTCAAGGTCAGCAATGCGTAGTTCATTGTTTTGACCTTCATCGAGGAGGCTCGAGAGAGCGATTCACAATGAGAGAACTTGTAATTCTAAAGGTAAAATAGCTTCAGATCTATATACAAGGCTATATGGAGTTTTACCTGTAGATGTTCGATGTGTCGTTCTGTAGGCCCACAATGCATAGACTAATTGTTCATGTCATCATTTCTTGCTTTGATTTAGCATCTTTTTGAGCACCATGATGACCATCTTGTTTGTAGCCTCTACTTGACCATTTCTCTATGGGTAGTAAGGTGAAAATGCATGTTTAATACCCAGGCTTTTTCACAAAAGCTTTTAGTATCTACACTGCTGAACTGTGGCCCATTGTTCGTAACGATGGTCATCAGAATACCAAAATGGGTCACGATATTTTCAATTATGAAAGTGCAAATGTGTTTTGAAGTGGTCTTCCTAAGGGGAATAGCTTCTACCCATTTTGTGAAGTATTCAGTTGTAGTGATAATAAAGCTATGTCCCGTAGAGGATGATGCAATTATTGGTCCAATTAAGTCTAATCCCCATTTTTGAAATGGCCATGTGCTTTGTGTTGTGTGCAATTCATTAGGCGGAACATGTATTAGATTACCATGCTTTTGGCAAATGTCACATGTTCTAACCTTGGAGATGCAATCGTATTCCATATGTGGCTAATAATAGCCTAAGCACCTAATCTTCGTTGTCATTTCGTTGGGTGCTATCTGCCCTCCACAAAGTCCTTCGTGGACTTGTTCTACAATTGTTTGACTATCAATGCTACTAACGCACATTATCAGAATGCCTTCATAGGATTTGCGACATAAGGTATCTCCTATTAACACATATTTCCGAGAGCGTTTTCACACAGTGTCTTTTTAAGTATTTGTCAAATGTTGTGGAGGTTCGCCTCGTAGAAGGTACTCTTTTATGTCATCATACCATTCTATTACATGCGTTGTGCTAACGGATTCTATAGGCATTTCATCAAGAGTGTTAATTATAGGTTTGGTACAACTTATTATAGAGCTAGGAAATGCATGGAACATTTTGGGTTTCATGTTTAAGGCTAGTGTAGCAAGTGCATCGGCAATTGTGTTTTCGCTTCTAGGGGCATGTTGTATATCTGTTTCTACTATTTGCCTTAGCATATGTTTGGTCAAATCACAATAAGATTGTAAATGGAGATCCTTACATGTGTAAACCTTAGTGACTTTATTAATGACTAACTATGAATCACCTTGAACTACAAGACGTGAGATTCCTGAAGTTAATGCCGCTTGAAGAACTCTAAGAAGACCTTCATATTCTTCCACGTTATTGGTACAAGGAAAGGTTAATCGATATGCAAAGGGTTGGATTTCTCTAGAGGGGTATGTTAAAATGGCTGCAGCACTTCCTCCTCAGGAGGTTGAAGCTCCGTTGAAATAGAGGATTACCTCGTAGCTTTCAGGTATGGCATCTATACTATTAACATTCTTGTCAAGGAACTCAAGCTTAACTATTGCTTGATCATGCGTTGGTGAGACGGCTAATTGTGTGACTATTGCTTGACCTTTTGTGGAAGATTGAGCAACATAGTGTAAGTCAAACTTTGCAATCATTGCTTTCCATCTAGCTATCCTACTCGATTCGTAGATGTTGTTGGTGATAGCGTAGAGTACGTTATCTTTGCAACTAATGTAAACTTAATTGCGGAAGAGATAATGCCACCATTTCTTCAAGGCGAAAACAAGGGCAAGACATGATTTCTCTACATCATTGTATCGTTGTTTGTAGGCGATTAAAGCATCGCTTAGGTAATATAGAGGGATCTCGGCCCCATCTTAATGTTTTTGAAAAAGCATCGATGTGATGGAAGCGTCAGAAGTTGTAAGGTAGATGTAGAAGGATTTATCACCTTGAGGGGGATAAAATTTCTGTAATTGAGCCAGTTCTTGCTTTTTGTTCTCAAATGCTTCTTGGCATTGTTGGGTCCATTGGAAATGCACATTTTTTCATAATAGGTGCTGCATAGGCCTCAACTTATTTGTCAATTTTTTGATAAAGTGTCTAATAAATTACAACCTACCTTGAAGACCACGTAGCTCGGTAAGGTTTTTTGGTGGTTGCATATTAGTAATTGCCTTAACCTTATCAGGGTCTACCCGTATTCCTGTTTCAGAGACTATGAAACCGAGCATCTTACCCGTTTTGACACCAAAGACACACTTCTTTAGATTGAGTCTAAGATCATATTTGAGACAAAGTTTAAGCACTAAGTCTAGATCTTTTGCAAGTTGTTTGGTTATTTTGGATTTAACCGTGATATCATCAACATAATCATTGAACAGATTGAGCATGCAATCACTAAATATATATGTCATTGCTCATTGATATGTAGATTCTGCATTTTTAAGGCCAAATGACATCATAGTATAATAGAATGTACCCCAAGATGTCATGAAATTCATTCTGAGTTGATGTTCCAGATTGATTCTTATTTGGTTGTACCCTGAAAATCCATCCATAAAGGATAATAGTGCATGCCCAGCAATTGTGTCAATAATTTGATCAATGCTAGGTAACGGAAAATCATCTTTTATAGTGGTTGTGTTAAGGTCACGGAAGTTGATGCATATGTGTATACTACCATTCTTCTTAGGGACTACAACAATGTTTGATACCCAATCAGAATAGTCAATGGCCCGGATGAAGCTGGCTTGGTAGAGCTTTGTGATTTCAGCATGTCCTGCTAATGCTACTTCGGGTCTAACGTTTTGTACTTTTTACTTTACTGGTTTAATTTTTTTATCAAGGATAATGTTGTGTTGGATGATTTGGGGCTCTAATCCTGGCATGTAAGTATATGACCACGCAAATGTTTTCATGTTATCTTTCAGTACTTGAGGGATGTCACCAACAAGTTGTGAGTCTAGTAGGGCACTTAATTTTAGTGTTCTAGTTTCGCCATTGAATGTAGTAATGGGGATTTCAACTAGAGGATCTTCAGTGATATTATCGACTTCTAGATCCAAAGTTTTAGTCACATTTTTAGGCCATTCTGACATTTCTTGAGTGGAGGCTATTAAATCGGTATAAGTGGAAGGGTCTAGATCCAAGGATTCTAGGTTGATTGCTCTTTTTACCCTCCCGTATGATCCACTAAGAGACAATGTTGAAAGGATATTCTTGGTGGCCATGTGCTTGTTCCTGCCAATTTAAAACGGGAGCGAAGTAAGAGACACCCCCTTGGCAGGAAAGTTACAAAGTGTAAACTAACATAGGGTAATCAAACTATGTACTGACAAAATTAGGAGATGTGATGATAGTCATGGTAATTTAAGGTCATACTGGGCCAAATGGCAGTTTACGGCCATACCAGGCCAAATGGCAATTTAAGGCCATACCAGGCCACTAATATTTATGTTGACTTGTTATTTGGACCAAGCGTATGCACCATTTTCAAATTTTAACTTTTAAATTTTTGAGTAAACAATAAGTTCATGGAGATTTTAAAGTTTTATGAATTTTATGCACATCGTTACATATTTCCATATGTTCATATATGTTTATCTATTATTTTTGTTGTTGTTTATTTTTGCATTTTTCTCCTCTTCCTCATAAGAATTTTTTGTTTTGGGCCTCACCTCCAGAGGTTGGAATAATGAAGGATATTTGGTAAGCATAGGACAAAGATGACATAAACAATAACATGCAAACATGGTGAAGTAAAAATAAAAATAAAAAGGGGAGATAAAATAAAAGATAATAAATTAAATTGAATCAAATTGAGAATATTAGAGGTTAGAAAAGGGGGTTTTTTGGAGCACCAAGTTTCATTTCTGTTAGCGTGAGTTCCTAGAAATCTAAACAACAATGTGAGCTACAGAGTGCAGGCAGCGTGATCTACGGCATCAGCATTAGCATCCATGTGACCAAGGAAAACATGAAGGACAAGGGTAGAAGAAAGGCAAGCCAAGACAAGGGGAAGAGGTAGGCAGATCTAACGTTCATGGAGGAGAGCAAAGAGCTTCTCCAACGTCTTCCCCAAGCTAGGATTCCAATGTGGGATGGGGCCCTGCACAGGTAAGTTTGTTTTTTTCTTGCTTTTCTTGGCATCGTTTGGACAGTGTTACCTAGGGTAGAATTCTTGTGCTGTGATTGTGGGTTTCTGGGATTGCGATTTTTGGGTTTTATGAAATTAGTGTGAGCAACGTGAATGCAAGTTTGGAACGTGAGTGCATGAGCAGGGTTTCTAGATTTTTTGGCATTTCAATCTACAGGGTTTTGGGCCCCCCTTTTTTGGATTTTAGGGCTTCATATAGTGTGACTATCAGGGGAAGGCCAGTGTGAGCTTGGGGTTTCTTTGTTTCTACCTTCCTGGTAGCATGAGCATCCTGCCCTTCTTGGCAGTGTGAGTCTCTTACCCTCTTTGGAAGCATGAGCTGAAAATTTTTTTAATTTTGGAGGGGCAACATGACTTTGTTGGAGGGCCCAGTGTGAGTTTGCTAGAAAAGGCCTATTCTCTTTTTTGCTTCTCTATTGGCAGCTGCGTAATTGCCAGGTTCTGGGTAGCATGAACATAGGGCAAGGGTTCTAGGACAAGTTGCAGGTTCCCAGTGTGAGCTGGATTGTAATCACCTAACATGACTGTTGTTGGGGGGGGGGNTTGCATGATTTTGCTGGAATAATCTTCAGTGTGAGTTTCCTTTGGGAGGTTGTGGTGTGAGTGTTAAGTTTTCTTTGCTTGAAAGTGTAAAGTTCTTGCCAAGATGTTTGTTATTTACTAATTTCTATATTTATATTGTTTATTATTTTCCTGAGACTGATGATTTAAACATGGATTTACTGTGAAATCGATTTCAATGTACCCTAGTGAGCATCAGATACACTAAATAGATGTTGGTGTCCTTGTCTCATGGAGTGAAGCTAGGCATTCAAAGTATTTGTTGTTGTGATTTTTAGCTTATGTGGTTTTTCCCTATTGTTAGCACTTAGATTTTTCACTTACCTAATGTTTTGGCTATATTCAAGGGACCTAAATCTTCTCTTCTGGTGGTTGAGCTTGTTGGGGTACTTGCTTGGTTTAGCCCCTTTGGACCAACCCCCCCCCCCCCCCATGACATGCGCATCGGGCCCCATGTGATATGGTTTAGCCCTGGTGTTAGTTTTTTTTTGTCCTTCGTCTTGCAAAATTTTAGTTTGGTTATATGATCTCACCTAAGCGAACAGTTAGCTCGTGACATCATCGAGACAGCGTTGCCCAGATCTACATAAGGCATGCTTGCCTTTATTACTAATATCAATGAGGGGCTTTTTAGAGTTGAGGGAGGCCCTGTTGAAGGTCCTAGATCTACACGTCCCTTGAATCGTGTGTGGGAGCTACCCATGTGTAGTCATTACNGTCCCTTGAATCGTGTGTGGGAGCTACCCATGTGTAGTCATTACAACAGCAGCAACACACTTTTCCTAGCCTTCCATGTGCACACTCTATTCCAGAACCCACTTGGGATAGTATATAAAGTGGACAGGTATTCTCCCTTGTGTTTTACTTTAACTTGTGATTTCTTTTTAAATTTTATGTCATCATCTATATGTAAATGTTGTTTTCCTATGTAGGCCCTGCTTTGATGAACATGGGATGCACGATGATGATGGTGGGCTTTCCTTAGCATGCACAGCACTAGAGAAATTTATGGCAGGTGCCATTCTTCATGTCACAGTTCTAGATTAGACAAAGGTGGCTATTGTTGACTACCATAGGTAGTTTTCAAGAGCCTTTGAGTTTTGCCAAGTTCATGGCTAGTTACATGGGGATTGGTCTTCTAATGGGCTAGTTTTTCCTAAGAAAATTGATCTTGCACCTATCCCACCTACACCATTTACTAATGGTAAATAACCATGCTCTAGACTCCATTTTCTCTTCTTTTTGGTTGCATTATCGTGTACTATGTTTTTAACTTTTTTCTCTATGTTTTCTTTTCACAGCAGCCATCCCCCTCGAAGAAGTTACTATTGTAATAGGGCATACTGAGGCCACCCTTTTCATGAAGTATGGGGAGGTAGATTAGTCACAACAGTGGTTGCAGAAGAAAGCTTCTGATTTGATCATTAGTCGTCTTAACCGGGTAGGTCTAATGGACTTGTTCACAGCTTTGACTCCTAGCATTCAGGTTACTAAGATGGTCACTATTGTTGATTCTTTCAATGATGATGCTTCTCATTTTAACACGCGAGTCTGAGGGGTCAAGGTATCTTTCCACTTGACCACTGAATTCATTTCTGATCTTTTTGGCATGCCCATTGATGATGCCATGGTGACCATAGATAAAGCAACCAAGGAGGGCCAAGTTATAAAAGAGCTGGAGTAATGGTTAGGTGTATCTCAGGGTTGTAAAGGTTTTTCCATGCAAGACGACACCCGATCAGTGAAGGTGAACTTTCTATATCCTCTTTTCTGGGCACGGGCATTCCCCAAATCTCTCTCTCAAGGGAGAAACCTTGGGATCAAGTCCGCATATGTCATACATGCAGTTTTAGAGATAGTCCGGCGCTACAACTGGGCACAGTTTCTTGTATCTAGTTTTCATGGGGAGATCATCAGGTTACATTCAAACACCCATGCTAAATCTCATTTCACCTTTGCCTTCTTTGCGGGGTACTTACGTAGGTTCGCTGATTTCCTAGTGGTTTATGATGATAACCAATATGTTTTGAGGGATTGTCACAATTGTCCTATCCTTGGATTCGCCATCTATTTAGCACCACTAGATCCCAGGATCCACCAGAGGACATTGAGGAATCAGTATCAGTTACTACTGGAGGTGTGGCCAGCCATTCCCATCATTCCCATGATAGTTTGGAATTGGAACCACTTGGGCTGTGCACATCTGTGAAGAGGGCTGAACGTTTGATTGGCAAGATCGTTGGGAAGTCCAAGATGAAGGTGAAGAGGAAAGAACGCCCAAGGGAGCCTGCTCCGGATGCGATACCACCAAGGCCAAGGAAGATTCGATTTGTACTGCTAGTGGAGGTTAATTATTTCTTTTATTGTCATATACTTGTTGTTATTATTTTCTATTTGATGTTTTTGGCCCATGCGTTATATATATTATGTTAAACTAACTCTAAGATTCTGGAATTGTCAGAGGAAGGTCTTGAGAGGGAGGGAGAGACTTTGGCCCCTATGGTTGATCTTAAAGTGGTTGTCACAGGGCCAAAGGAAGAGGCAAAGGAAAGAGAAAAAACTATCAAAGAACCTCCTACCTCGCAAGAGGAAGATGTGACAGATGCCATGGGGATGTAGCTTGCGGAGGCTTTGGATGTACTCAAGCAATTTAGCGATGAAAGAGGTGCCTTTGATGGCTTCTTCAATGGATCTTTGCAGCTTGGTGATCCACCTAAGCTAAATAGCAAAGGGCTTTTCAATAGGTTCCTTTCAGCATAATCTATGTTTTTGTATCCTTTAATTTTCATGTGTTGTTTTTAATTACCTTGATTATTTCTAGCATCATAGGTAGATGTTGAAATTTCTGAGGCACATACATCTCAGGCAGAGGTGCTGGGGGCATAGGTCCTAATCGAAGTAACTTCCCTTGCTTGTCCCACACCAACTGACCAGCTAAGGCCATGGCCTGAGATGCCTAGCAAAATGGACTTTGTTAAGGGCATCGTTAATGATGTGGTTGCTCACCTACAAGAAGCTCACCCAAAGCTAGGTATGTATGTATTGTGTATTACACTTAATGTATGGTGCATTCTTGATTGATTATAGCTTATTCATATATGTGGTACTAACACCGACAGGCTCCGAGCTTCAATGGGATCCCTTTGAAGCAACTCACATTGATGCTCTCCCTAAACTACCAGGGAATATTGAGCAAGTCCCAAGGAATGTGTACGATGTAGTTTCTAGTTGTGTTGTATAGAACGCCAAGTCACTTTGGACTTGTAGACATTCAGTTGAGTACTTATGGGATGAGGTGCATTCATTGAAAGAAGCACTAGCAAAGGAGAGAGAAAAGAATAGGGATCTCTAGTCCCGTTACGATCTTACCGCTGCTAGACTGTCTGGTGATAGCACTTGGCGCACATCTAAAATTACCTATGTGCGTTACTAGATAGTTTTAAATAGCAAAGTGCAGGCGACATGGGACTTAGCAGAACAAAGAGAAAAAATGGATTTGCTGAACAGGAAATGTCACGATTGGAAGTCCTTTGCTGCAAAAGTACGAAAATGGGGCCAAGACCAAAAGGACCACAAGCACCAATATAAGAAGTGGCTAAAGGAGGAGTCAGTTAAACACCACCGGATGGAGATGTTTATCGATGGGTTAGGCTTGCGGCCTTCTTATGACAGGTTTTCCGAGTGTACCAAGGTGGAGGGATCTCTAGAGAGAACCATTACTACCACCTTTGGGAAGGTTTCAACAGGCATGTTCTCCCTCGAGCATCCTACCTGGACTTCAGTGAACAAAGGGAAAACCTTGGCTAGTATTGATCTTGGCTTGTAGGAGGATTGGGCAAATGTGCCCATGGCAGAGATTCTACAGTGTTTGGAGGCCAACTTAGGGCCTTCCTCATTTGTGAGTGTTTTATTGTGGCATTTTTTTGTATGGTTTTATTGTTTTCATTGTTAGTGTTACTATTTTTCTAATTTTTGTGTTTATGATTTGCTTTATCACTCTTACCTGTATTTTTTTATTTTATGTTTTCCATTTGTAGGGACATGTTAATGATGGATCTGGCCCTAGTGGAGCAAGATCGGATGATGAAGAGGATCTTGGTGATCAGCCCCCTCCATGAGCTTATGGTTAATCAGACTTTAGCTATTAAATGTTTTTGATTTCTGAATGTTTGATGGAAGTATGTGGTTGAAAAATGTAATAATGTGGACCTAATTATGACATAATATGTTGAAACTTTACTACCATATTGACGTATCATTTTTTTTTATTTTTTGTTTTCTCTTTTTATTATTTTTTCTAGTATTATCATGAACATATGCATGTAACTAAACATAAGGTGGGAAAACAAAACGTGAATCAATACTTGTAAAAGAAGAAAGTAACGAGAAGGCATAAATCAAGACCGTAACTTGTATCATTTAAACTAAAATTTGACATAACGTAGTGAAAATCTGTAAACTTTGCGACATATTGAATCCTAGTTCAAAGCCATTTCAGGCTGTTCAAATTATTTTAAAGTCATGGTGGACTATTGCATCTATTACTAAGGAAAGAAAGGTTACTAGTTTTATGCCATGGTGGGCCAAAAGCAATAACAATTTTAGGAAACTTTTAAAAGGAACCAACCATTTCTGACCATGGCTAGTTTAACGTCATTGCGTACATTCACTGGTAGTTTAACATCATTTTGGACATGTGGTAGTTTAACGTCATTTCGGACATGTGGTAGTTTAACATTATTTTGGACATGTGGTAATTAGTTCTATTTCTTGAGCTACCTCTTGATCCTTTGTAGCTTAACATGTGGGGTTGGGCATGTGGGTAAGATCTTATACTCACCTTCCTCTTCATCGGTGATGTCAAAGGGTAGTTCTGACCAAGAGATATCAGTAGGAATGGCTCCTATGTTTGTGTTGTCTGGTGCTTCCTTAGTTTTAGTAAGATCGTGAATTAACGTTAGGTTCATCTCTTGATGTATGCTCATAGTTTCGTGCTTAGGCTAAACAAACTCAACTTCTGACTCTTGATCTACTCCAGGGTGTGAGGAAGTGGACGATACTATTATATCCCCATGTATTATAATTTCACTGCCTTCATAAGGTAGGTGGATCTCTTGATGGATTGTTGATGATACGACTTTAAGTCGAGCTAGCTAGGGACATTCTAGAATCAGATTGAACCCTAGCATTTTATCAACCACTACGAATTTAGCCCATGTAGGGAACTAGTCCCCGACTATGAAATCTAAGGTAACTATGCCTTTCACCCCAACACGGGAACCACTGAAGGATTTCAAGAAATAGGTTGTCGTGGGCTGTATTTGTTTATTAAGTTCCATTTTTTCAATGATGGGAAAAGGTATTACATTCATCGCCACACCGTCATTGACATGTACCCTACGTATCTTGAAATGATTGACCTGTATTGTTATGAACATAGGGGCTAAGGTGACTTCTCTTGTTTTCTCATCTATCTTAATGTCCTTAGCCCGAAACTCTAGGGATGTGGGAAGTTGCGGGAACAATACTGCATAAATGGATGGTTCATCTACAGGAAGGTCCTCACTAACAGGGATTGAGATCAGCATCTGTACAAGAGCTTCCCGATGTACTAGTGAAGTCATTACTAGGTCATACAAACTTAAGGAAGTGTTCTTTTGTTTTAAGGCTTGTGTGACCTAGGTCAACGCGCTTGCTAGATCTTTACCATTCAAGATACCCTTATCTGTGGGGACTTGGTCCATTTGACCCAACATTCATATTTCCTATGGAGGAATTTTTATGTTAGTAACTGAGGATGTTGGGTTCGGGACACAACCCATGGCATTATCTTCATTTTGATGACTCGTGCTAGGCTCATTAATGGATGGACCCATGGGAACAGCATTTAGTGGAGTAGGCTTTGGTGGTACTAATTTGTACTGATGGTTTTCTCTTTCTAGGCACTCTCTTGTTAGCCTATCAGCAAGACGTTCTCGTAGAGGTCGCGGGGGAACTGAGGTGGGTTGTGCATCAGAGTGTCTTAGCACTCAGATCACAAAGGGGATGGGTCAGTTTTCAGATGGTGTGGTTGTTGCTGCAACGAAAGGAGGTACATGGATGATGAATGATTTTTGTGGTGTAGGGGATGTGCATATGATGAAAGGAGTTTGAGGAGATGTTGGTGTAGGTGTGTTCTTTGAAGGCCTATAGATCACAAAAGGTTTTTGCAGGACGTCTTGTCTACTTTCCACATGGATAGTATTAATTACATATGGTGCATCATTGGTGTTGAGAGGATCCTTGTAGACTCCCATGGGTTGGTTTTGGAGTCTCACTAGGTTTGTGTCATCAAATACTATTGCACCCCTATCAATCATGCATTGTATATCCTATTTCAAGGTGAAACAGTAATTAGTCCCATGACCGCACTGTTGGTGATATTCACAAAACCTATCCAACCTAAAGCCTCTTGGAATGGGAGGTTCATTAGCTGTTGCTAAGGTTGGGTTTTTGGCCAACTCATAGAATTGATCATGTTTTTGAGATGTCGTGAGAGACATTTTTTTATGTTTAATTAGCATGGCCTTTAGAACCTAATTGAGCAATTGTGAAGGTTTCATGGGCAAGGATGTGTATTGAGCAGGGTCTTTTCTTTCGAATGTATAGGCATAATCCATGTTGGTGTTTCTATTTAAGGAAGTTTCAGGTGTAGGCATAGGTCTATTTCTTTCATAGCTGTTTGGGATAGCGGGTTGTTTTTCCTTTTGTCTTGGATGGTTAGGTCAGGTTGTCTCAGCCACTGCTACTACCATTGTCTTGGATTTATCTTTCCTTGTATGTTGGCTCCTACAGGTCGAGTAGGTTGGGTTGTTGCTTGTTTGTGTTGCTTCTTCTATGTCCTTAATTTGCACAAATGCTTGGCTCAATGTATGGGCTTTCAAATAGTAAAGCTTTAACTTAATAAATTCATTCATGGCTGCCTTAAGGATGGTAAGCAGATATGTTTTAGGGATGGGCTCGTGAAGTTCATTCAGGGCTACGCTCCATCTTTGGATGAATTTTTGCACTGGCTCTAAAGGTGCTTGTTTAACCTGAATCAAGTTATCCAGTATGGCTTCAAGTTTTAGATTGTATTTGAACCAAGTAACGAACTGATGTAACAAATCTTCTAGGGAGGATATGGAGTTATAGGGTAAAGCTCGGTACCAGTCTAGGGCTTTTCCCATTAGGGACATAGCAAAAACACGTAGGATTGCATGAGGCCAGGCTTGAAGCAATAGACACTCTAGTTGAAATGTCACTAGATGGGCATTTGGATCTCCCTCTCCATTATACTTGGTTAGTTGAGGTAATGGGCTTCCTTTTGGCAAGGTTAATGGTGGAGCTGAAGGGTATTTATAAGGCTCGGTCGGGCTCGGGTGTGGAATTCAAGAATGAAATCAATAGGTGGGAGATGAGAGGAAAGTAGATCAAGTGACACATGTCCAATGGACAGCTGTATGTGAGTTGGACATGTGTGGGCAAGCTACGTTTTCGTCTAGATGCATTGTATCTTACAACATGTGACAACTCACTCAAGCCAGCTTACGCTCATGGAACCACATACAATTCGGATTGTAAGAGCCTGACAAGCTCAAAAATGATGAAAATTCACAATGTCATGACAATGTAAAACAAGATACATTAGCTCCAGCTTGCTTGAAACTTGTTGATCCTTCAATTCACTACTTCAAGATGTCAATTTGAGTGGTTTTGTGGCTGTTTGAGGCATTTCTGTTCCACCAAGGCTCCCAGTGTGAGTTGATTTGGTCCTGGCGTGTCCTCAGTGTGTGTTTGACATGCTTTTATCTGGGCGTGAATAGTACTCATGCTGATGAATAGTGCTCATATTGATGAATAGTGTTCACATTGATGAATAGTACTCATGTTGATGAATAGTGCTCATGCTGATGAATAGTGTTCACACTGTACTCACGCTACCAGCGTGACCTGCAAAAACTTGTAATTTTTGGACATGAAATATGGAATTTTAGAGGCTGAAGTTTGAAGTTATCAATAGTAAACCCTGTGGATGACCTGCACCTTGGAAATCAAATCATTTTGACTCAGGTTTGAGGCTCCCTGAGTTGCTCACACTGCACTCATGCTGCCAGTGTGACTTTAGCGTGACCACAGTGTGAGTATCATGCCTTAGTCAAATTTTGCTTCTCAAGAGCTCAAGAGGCTCTGAGTTGTTCTTGTTTCAAAGTGTTAGGTCAAAATTTGTGGTGTTTCAATATGCAAGTGGATCCTCCCCATATCAAACACATGTCTTGTTTACCCTTGCATAATGTGACGACTGAAAATGTTGGTGGCTGAAACACCAAGAGGTCAGCGGGCATACATCCTAACCTCAATTCCATGCAAGGGTCATGCTAGAAAATGGAAATGAGGTGCCCTGAATGGTCTTGTTGATCAGACAAAGACTTACGAGGTGTTAAGACGACTGTGTGTGAGAGGGGTTTATGTAGCGTTATGTGCAAGCACTGGGGCCGGCTAAGCTAGAGCATAGCAAGGTGTCCCGACCTAAGAACAGCAATGTAAACATGCAAATACATATGAAACAACAATAAAATGTAAGTGCTATGTCAAATACCAAAAAAGAAATGCCTGAAAAATGCAACAGAACTTAAAAACAAAATTGCACTACCCCAAACGAGGGAGTGTAGCTATTACAAGAAAAAAGGTGAGAGTGGTATGTAGTGTAAAAGTAGACACAGTTGCAGCATAGTAGTGTAGCCACAGTCTCTGGGATGTCTAGGACGTGGAACTGATGGCTATTGTGAGGACTAAACTTGCTAGGTTGGCCATTGCTATGTTCCATGGGTACAATGATGAACTACGTTATGGGATGTACCAGAGTGCAAAGTGCTCGGTGTGCTCAAGTGCGAGAGTGCTAAAAATGCTCAGACTGTTGTAATGTCTAATGCTCTTTTAATTTTTCAACCCCTAAAATGCCAAACGCAGGGGTATTTATAAGGCTAGGTTTAGCACGAAATGCGAATCAGGTACGACGTGGCACAAGGTGTAGATTAGGGGCCACGTGACATGAGGGTAGATGATGCTACACTGACCTTTGCTACGCTTCCATGGGAGTAACAAAGTGCTACATTCTACAGTACTATAATGAGTTCCTAGAGACTGTTGAACTATGAATACACTACCAAGACTGCATGTGCCAGAGTTTGAATGACCTTTAATGTACCTGTAAATAGTGCAAAATAGTGGAACTTGGAGGCTACACTCTAGGACTACATCTTCACCTCTTTCAAGAAGGGTCAAGCATAGAAACAATTTTGGAAACCAATGGGGGTGCAAAAGAAATACAAATTGTTGATCCTACTTTCCAGGGGACTGTTGGAGCTAAGACAAAGACCGATGTCGAGTTCTAGAAGCTTTTATAGACTATTGGAGGCTTTTCTTCAGTGTCACGCTATCTACGCTCTAGAGCATAACAAAGTACTTAGTCAAGTTTTGCAAAATGTTGATGTCCAACACTAGTTATGCTAGCTATGCTCTGGAGTGTAACAAATCGTAGCAAGGTTACTTAGCCAAAATTTGATAGAACTTGTAGTCTTCCTTTATGGTACAGTAGCTACCTTTTGGGGTGTAGTAGGAGAGGCAACCTTAGGAGTTTGAAAATTTGCCAAATATCTCTTGCATGTTGAGCTAGCTTGACAACTTCTTGCCTAATACTTAGGTAAAATTGGATACTGAAATGTGTGCTATGGTGGAGAGCGTAGCAAAGCGTAGCAATCCAAAAGATAGAAAATTTTCCAAACTATTTTTTTCATCCCAAGCAATCTTGTCAACTTCTGGCTTGGCACTTGGGAAAACTGGCAACTGGAACATGTGCTACACTAGCTACGCTAAGGAGCATAGTAGAGTATGGCAACCCAAGAGATAGAAAATTTTTTGAATTATTTCATTCATCCCAAGCAATCTTGTCAACTTTTGGCTTGGCACTTGGGCAAATTGGCCACAAAAGTGTGTGCTCCCCTAGCTAAGCTATAAAGTGTAGTAAGAAAAGTGAGAGCTAGTAGGACACTTAGAAAAATTTGGCAAAATAAGCTTTGATGTATGCTGCGTTGGCTACACTGGGGAGTGTAGCACCAACACTTAGAAAAATCTGCTAAGTTTTGACACTTAGACAAATTTTTCATTGAAGTGTTGAAGCCCGAAATTGGTGGTGTTTCATTGGCCCCTCTTTGTTGACATCTGGAGGAGTGGCTTAAGAGACATTGATAAAGAATACAAAACACCATGGTAAACATGACACCAACATTACTCATCAATGCCCAATTAGACAATGCTTCATTGTGCTCAAGAGTGCTACGGTAATAAAGTATGGCAAGGAGTAGGTTAAGGAGATGGATCAAGGGATAACAAGTGAGAAGGATGCTCATTTTACATGCAGTTATGGCTTGTTGCCAAGACTTGATCCATCCTTGTAGTGTTTATGAGGAAGTCAACATATGGAGATGGCTTGCACTTGAAATTTTGACCTCTCATCGAAGTGCTTGTGAGATGGTGGATCTTGGAATTAGACCGACCATGAAATAGTAACTTTGCTATTTTTTCTTGGGCACTTGTTTTGTCCCATTGCTTCTTCCCTTTTATTTGTTGTCTTTGTTTCTTCTTTTTTTATGTTTTTTTTTGTTTCTTGTCCCGCCCTCCTTTTTTTGGAACTAGGAGATGCTTGTTGCTAGGCAAACTACGTGCTACTCAACAAAACTTTGTTTAGAGGCAACCACATCGCATCTATAAGATAGGTGTTTCCTCTTGGGGATGAGTTGTGTTACATCTGCTTGGACTTTGACCAGCCCACAAAGGCTTCCCATGGGACAAGTTGTGTTACATCCATCATGGGTTCTACAATTGATTGAAAGAAGGGTGTCATGTGCATTGAAGAAGCTTGCAGGGGATGCAGGGAAATGTGGGGAAAGGGGTAAATGTGAATAGGGTATAATAGGATGATAGGGATGTGCATTCTCGAGTAGCTTGGCAAGTCAAAGTGGACACATTAGAGCAATGTAGTGACTTTCCACCATGGTGAAACATACCTCTGAACAACCATCGCTAAGGCTTCATCTTACAAATGCAACACAAAGAAAATAAGAAAAATAACCACACCATGTGAGATGAGAGAAAACTCCTATTTGCAAGGGCATTGCAAGGGTTGTGAATGTTGTGTCAATTGCAGGTGCATGCAGTGTCCAAAGTAGGAAGACCAGTGCATGCACCAATGGTGGTAGGCTGCAAACACTCTAGCAGCCACACCAGAAGTGAGCATCCAAGTGGCTGAAGTTGTTGGTGATGTAGATGCTCAAGAGTCCTCACCAAGGACAAGAGCTAGGAAATCTAGCAGCACGATAGGAAGGCATGGTGCTAGATGCTCTTCCAAGCCTAGGTAATGGTGAGGCCTAGAGGATGCTAGTGCTATGGCTAGGGAACAGTACTGCTGGTTCTCTAGTGAGTGATGTTGACAGTGAGAGCTCTAACCAAGATGACTAGCGATGGTGGCAGTAGCTCTAGAAGGTTAGCAAGATGCCTAAAGGCATCTCTGGAAGATTAGCAAGATGCCAAGGACGGTGACACTACAAATGTTCTAAAGGATTTTTTCTTGATGACATGAACTTCATTCTAGAACTCAATGTCCCACCCCACCTTGCCCAAGAAGTGTGGGTAGGCAACGAAGGGTTGGAAGTATTTATGCTCACTTGTCCACAGAACTATGTGTGTTGAACTATGGATGCTAAACTTTGAACCTAGTTTTATGTCTTGGTAGACTGCATGATGTGCTAGTTTAAGGTCCTAACAAATCATGGATATATTTTAAGGTCCTAGAAGATTGTGATGTGTTAGTTTAAGGTCCTAGTAGACCATTGTGCTAGTTTAACATCATAGTAGATGCTGGATTACCAATTTATGATCATAGCAAATCGTGTTATCGGTGCCAGTTTAATGTCATAGCCTAAGGACATTCTATGCCATTTTAATATCATAATGGACATTCTGTGCCAGTTTAACATTGTAGCAAACATTTACTTACCTTGCTTTGTCATTGACATAGCACTACGTACTAGGCATAGTACAGCTTCAAGTACAAGTGGTTGATTGGATTAGCAAACTCATTACTATCTAGATCAGCAAGCTTCAATGCTCCATTTTCATAGACCTTTCTGACCAAGAAAGGCCCTTCGCAGTTGGCTAAAAATTTGTTCATGGATTCATGGATGACCTTGAGGACTAGGTCCCCCTTCTTGATTAAGCATTGATGCTGATTATGATAGTGATTTTTTGTTGCTTTTCTTGGTACCACTCGATGCAATCAAGTATTTGCATGCATTCCTCTTCTATAGAGTCAAGGTCAATGGTTCTCAACTCGTTATTCTGAACCTCATCAATGAAGCTTGAGAGGATCATGCAAAGCCATGTAACTTGCAATTCAAGAGGCAACATTGCTTTAGATCCATACACAAGGCTATATAACATCTTACCAATTGCTATTCAGCATGTCATGTGGTAGGCCCATAGTGCATAGACCAGCTATTCATGTAATTGCTATTTGCTATTACTAAGCATCTTCTTCAAAAGGTTGATGATGACTTTGTTTGTAGCTTTCTCTTGGTCATTCACCTGCAGGTAGTATTGTGATGAAAAGGAATGTTTGATGCCAAGGTGTTCATAGAAGGCTTTGGTTTCTACACTGCTAAATTGTGGTCCATTATCTATAACTATAGTCATGGGTAGACCAAATCATCTAGAATAAATTTGCAAACCTATTGTGACGTTATCTTCCTAAGAGGAATGGCTTCAACCCACTTGGTAAAGTATTTAGTTGTGATTATGATGAAGCTATGTCCTATAGAAGACTTAGGCATGATAGATTGTATGATGTCCAAACCCCAACGTTGGAATGGTCATGTGATCTATGTAGTATTCAATTTAGTGGATGGCACATGCATTAAGTTGCCATGTCACTAACACATGTTGCATGTCCTGACTTTGGAAACATAATCATGCTCCATTCAAGGCCAATAGTAGCATAAGCATCTAATTTTTGTTTTCATTGCCCTAGGTGCTATGTGGCCTCTACATAGTCCCTCGTGGACTTGATCAATGATCATTTGTACTTCGCTATAGCTAACATAGGTTAACAATATTCTATCATAGGATCTATAACATAAAGTGCTATCATGTACAACGATGTACTACCGTAATCATTTTCATACTGCATCTTTTTAGGAATGGTTAAATGTTGCAGAGGCTCACCCTATTGGAGGAATGTTTTAATATCATCATACCACTCTTGTGGGTGAGCTATGCTTGTCGTAGCTATGGATGCAATGCTTGTTGTTTTAGTCATGAGTTTGGTGCAATTTGTTATCAAAGCGGGTAAGGTAGAAAACATGTTGGGTGCTATGTTTAAGGCTAAGGTGGCTAGTGCATGAACAATGGCATTCTTATTATGGGGAATATGTTGGATATTTATGGTTGTAAATTACTTGAGTAGGTGTTTTTCCAAGTCATAGTAAGGTTGTAAATGTTGTGCCTTGTAAGTGTAAACCTCTATAATTTGGCTAAAAACAAGCTACGAATCACCTCGAACTACTATGTTTTGGATTCCTAAATCACGAGTTGCTAAGACACCTCTAAGGAGACCTTCATACTCCACTACATTATTGGTGTAAGGAAATGTAAAGTGATATGCGAAGGGTTGGATCTCCCTAGAGGAAAACATGATGACTGTAGTGGCACTGCCTCCTTATGAGGTTGAAGTACCATTAAAGTGTAAAACTACCTCAAAGTTTGTAGGAACTTAGCTTATGCTATTTACATGCTCATCCAGAAATTCTGGATCTATTATCTCTTAATCATCTATTGGTAAAGCTATTAGTTATGCATCTATTGCTTAACCTTTTGTGGATGCTTGGGCTATATAGTGCAGATTAAACTCTGCAATTATTGCTTTCCACCATGCAATTCAACTACTTTCATAGATGTTTGTGGTAATAGCTCGAAGTACGTTGCTTTTGTAGATAACGTTAACTTGGCTACAGAAAAGATAATGTCTCCACTTATTAAGAGAAAAGATTAAGGCAAGGTAGTTTTTGTCCACATCATTGTATTTTGCCGCGTGGACCACTAGTGCATGGGTTAAGTAGTAAACAAGGACCTCTGAGCCATCATCTTACTTTTGGCAAAGTAGAGAAGTGATGGATGCATTTGAGGTTGCAAGGTAAATGTAAAATGACTTATCCCCTTGCAGAGGATAGATTTTTGGAAGTGGAGCAAGCTCCTTTTTGAGGTTGTCAAATGCCTCTTAGCATTGAGCTGTCCACTCAAAGTGGACATTCTTTTTGAGAAAATGTTACATTGGCTGTAACTTATTAGTCAACCTTACAATAAACCTACGAATGAATTACAATCTACCTTGTAACCCATTTAGCTCCTTAAGGTTTGCAGGTGGTGCTAAGTTGGTGATAGCCTTAACCTTATTAGGGTCTACACATATACGTGCTTCTGATACTACAAAGCCTAACATGCAACCTGTCTTAATGTCGAAAACACACTTCTTAGGGTTTAGCCTAAGGTCATGTCTAAGGAAATGTTTGAGAACATGATCTATGTCATCTACGTGGTCATGAGCCATCTTGGACTTAACTGCTATGTCATCAACATAGTCCTTGAGCAAGTCTAGTAGGTAATCGCTAAAGATATACATCATTGTGCATTGGTAAGTTGCTCCTAAATTCTTTAGTCCAAAGGGCATCATTTTGTAGCAAAAAGTACCCCATGGGATCATGAGAGTTATGCTGAGTTGGTGCTCTGGGTTGATTTGAATCTGGTTGTACCCTAAGAACCATCCATGAAGGAAAACAAGGCATGACTAGCCGTAGTATCGATGAGTTGGTCAATACTAGACAATAGAAAATCATCTTTGATGGTTGTCTTACCCAAGTCCCAGAAGTCTATGCAAATGCGTATACTTCTATTTTTCTTAGGAACAACTACGATGTTTAAAACCCAATCTACATTGTCAACTACCCAGATGAAATCAACCTTGTAAAGCTTAGTGATTTCATCATGAACTGCCAACACCATCTCAAGTTTGACCTTGCATGCTTTCTATTTAACTGGCTTTACATGAGGATCAAGGATAATGGTATGTTGTATTATGCAAGAGGTCAAGCCTGGCATATCCTTGTAGGACCATGCGAATGCCTTGACATTATCGTTGAGGACTTTAGTGATGCTTTGTTCGAGTTGAGGCTCTAACAAGGAACTAAGTTTTAGTGTCTTCGCCTCGCCTTTACATGTTACTAAAGGGGCTTTAATAAGCAGATCCTTGATTATGTTACTTGCCTTTAGATCTAAAGCTTTAACTAGATGGTCTGGCCAATCTAGGGATGCTACGTGTGTGTCATAAGCCATGGGCTCAAAGTCTAGGAATTTAGTGTTTATGCACCACATGGAATCACCATAAGGTCTAGTCAAAACCAAAGGTAAATGAAGACGCTCATATGCATTTATGTCATAATCTTGCCAAGAATCCTGCAAAATAACCTAAAAAATATCAATTGGCACCTGTATTAATAAAGTAAAATAAGGAAAATAAGGAAAATAATGCTAAAAAATTCACCTAACTATGCGATTGTGGGATCAAATAAGTAAGCATGGGAATTAATTTTGGGACCTTGGTTGGCCCTAGGATTGCCAATTTAAGGTCATAGTAGATCATAGATTGCACTGGATGCATCGGTGTAGGCAAGGCTAGGAAGATTTTGAATATGGGATTAGGTTGGGCATTTATTGCATAAATAGAAAAAATGTAAAAGAAAAAAAATTCTAAGTCTAGAACGCTGGAAACGTTAGAAAAAAATTTCTAACTCTAGGTGCTCCACTCATCCCATGTTATGCATGGGACATGGGGTAGTACCTAAATGGGTGATGTGTCCTTCACTCCAAAAAAGTATAAATAGGAGTTTTCACCATGGTCAACCTATCATTTTCAAAAGTTAAAACAAGAAATCATTGAGCGTAGTGTGACCAAAGTGAAGGGAGTAAGAGCGTAGCGACAAGGAAGAGAAAAGCAAGAGCATAGACAATCACTGACCATGGCATGCCATAGTGAACGTCAACGGCCTGACCTCACTAATGTGGATAAGGGCAAACGCGCATTGAGGCACCTTCCTAGGCACACATTTAGGACTGAAGGGAGATGCCATCAGTAAGGTAAAGCACTACACTCTACACTTGTTATTTTTTTCATTTTCTTATTTAC
Source organism: Gnetum montanum (assembly GCA_015680685.1). Lineage (NCBI taxonomy): Eukaryota > Viridiplantae > Streptophyta > Gnetopsida > Gnetales > Gnetaceae > Gnetum > Gnetum montanum. The sequence continues at coordinate 246,207 of MNCI01006946.1, read as the reverse complement.
CTCAAGGTTTTGGGGTTTTAGAGGTGGCCTGCCTTGGGCAAGAACCACCACCACTATCATGGTTGCCATGCAGCCACAACTAAGAAGAGGGAGTGAGCATGACAGATTTTGTAAGTTTTTTGGTTCTTTGGATTTTCTATGTAAATTTTTTCTATGTTCTGCATGTGGCATAGGAAAATGGTTTTCTACATATCACGCATGGTGCAAGATAGGGGTTTTCACCGTACCATGCATGGCATAGGACAAGACCAAAATGGCTTTTGTACATATTGTTTTTATTTTGGCCATGGCCAAGACAATTGGAAGACATGAGCATAGAGTGTGATAGTCATGCTTAAGTAGCGCCAGGCATCAGAGCATAACGAAGTGATCAAGGTGACTATGAGGGTCATGGCTATCATGCTTAGAATTTTACACTTGGAAGTGCTACGCTCTAATGTTACGCTCTTATGAGTTAGAAATTTTTTTGAAATTTCCCGTTTGAAGGGTATGCTCCCAAGAGCTTGATAGAAAAGTTAGAAAAAATTTGATTTATTGTTACACTCTATAGGGAGTGTAGCCAAAAGTTCGAAATTTTTTGACATTTTCAAGCATTACACTTTGTAGGGAGTGTAGAAAAAAATTAGAAATTTTTTATAGTTTTTCAAAACTTACTCTTGGTAGGGAGCATAACAAATAGTTAAACCAAATTTTAAAATTTTGTTAATGGTTACACTCTAAGGGGAGCGTAACCAACAATTTTTTGTGATATTTTGTCAAGGGTTACGCTCTATGGGGAATGTAACCAATAGTTAAATTTTTTTTGATATTTTCATAATTATAATGTTTTCCAAGTTAGACAAACTACTAGTGATGTGCCCTGTTGGGACTAGGCACATCAGATGGGTATGCTAATGTCCCTTTTCCACAAGGTTTGTTAGGGAAGCGAAGAGTTTTGCTGATGTGCTAAGTGTAATTTTGATGTGTTTTATTTTATTTTATTTATGTATCGAATGCTAACACTCTCCTCTCATTACTATTGTGGCTACAGGGTACTGCTGAAATCCATCTTGGTCGTGGTGGAGTTGGTGGGTATCTTATGTTACATGATCAAACCCCTACCAAATGTACCTACACCAAGCATGCGTGTGGGTCACCAATCGGTGTGTTTTAGGTTAGGAGCATAGGAGTTCCTCGAATTTTTACTCTGCCACTTCAGTGTGATGATTTGGTCACACTTGGCAACAAAAGCAGCTAGCATCATTATAGAAACATTGTTGTCTGGGGTAAATTAGGGCATCCTGAGATTTATATTTGATGGGCCCGCTAGCAATGATGGAGTAGGGAGTTTAGGCCAAGGCCCTAGGGGCCTTAGGCCTTTGTCTAGGATTTGGCTAATGCCAAAATTCCAATGCTACAATAAGAACAACACCCTTTTTGTTGCTCAATGCACACATACTCTTTTCTAGAACCCACCTGGGGTAGTATATTGTGCCAAAGGATGAGTCCTCTTACAATTTTTTCACTATTCATTCGAATATGACCCATACGAGAATGCTAACTGCTTATGTCTATTGCCAGATTTACTATTAACACACGTGGCCTCCATGATCAGGAGCGGGCCTTGAACTTGACTCTCACTACCCTACAAGAATTCCCATCTTTTAAAAATGTCCACGTAGTGATGATTAGACAGATTGGGTTTGACCTAGTGGAATACCCTCATTAGTTCCCTAAGACCTATGAGAGGTATCAAGCCTATGGCTGGTTGGATGCAGAGTGGATGACCAGCATTTTGAGCATCGAGGAGGTTTCATCCCCACCACTGCCATCTTACACATCATTTGTGCTATGTGAGTAGTGTATCATTTTTCCTATGCATTTGTTTCTTTGCATTTCTCATGTTGTTAACTTTTGCTTTCACCTATTGTAGTTGTCATCACTTCGAGAGAGGTTACGATGGTTGTAACAAGCCATACTAAGGCCACCCTTATTATGAAATATGGTGATGTTGAGGGTTCACAGTGTTGGTTTGCTATGAGGCCCTAGTGGAGATAACTAGGAAGCTTCAACAGGCTAGGCTAATGGATCTTCTCTTGGCCCTTAGCCCAAGCATCCTAGTGGCTAAGATGATTGCTATCATCAACTCCTTCAATGAGAGCACTGGTCGTTTCATCACACGAGCCTATGGTGTGAGGGTAACTTTTGACATTACGAATGAATTCTTTCCAGACCTCTTCGGTCTCCCCTTTGAAGGCCCACTAGTTACTAAAAAAATTAACATAGACTTGGGCCATAGAGGGGACATCGAGAAGTGGTTTGGCACTTCTAAGTCCCACAAAGAAATACAAGTCAAGGAAGTGAGGCTACTTGGGATCTACCACCTTTACCTAGTCTTTCGTGCACATGCATTCCCAAAGCTACTCTCCTAAGGAAAAATTATTAGGGTGAAGCAAGCTTGGATGATGAGGGATGTGATAAAGGAGGGGATGTGATACAACTAGGAATCTTACCTTGCCGATAGCCTACATGTCAAAATTATCAGATGGAATCACAACCTCCAAGTGAGGTCACATGTGCAATTCGCATTCTTCGCAACATGCCTATGAAGGTTTGTGGAGTTTTTGATGGTTCGTGAGGATGGGCAGTGGATGGTGCAAGATCGCAAACAATGTTTTAGGTCATGGATCCAGCACTTGTTCACTACCATGTAGGCACAAGATCCCCCAGAGGCAATCGGTGAGTTGTTTTCTATAATGACTACATGCTAAATGAGATGATCTCCCACTCATGTGATAGTGCAGGTGAGGGCCCATCGATTAACACTAGACATGCGATAAGAGGGGTGCAACTCATTGTTGAGGTAGTGGGATTTTCCAGAAAAAAGATTAAGAAGTCCTACCCCATGAAGGAGCCCATATGTGAGGTGGAGAAAAGTGGATGAAAAATCCATTTGAACTTTCATGATTTACGTTCAAGAATCGTAGGTGAGTATGAATCATTGGATACTACTATAATATGCAATGCTATACTATGCTAATTATTGAAAATTCTAATTCTAACTTATGTGATGTAGGCAAGAGGGCATCTATAGCAGCCGCAGAGCCCATAGTGGATGATGTCCCTCCTCAAATTGAGGGATAGGTACCAAAGGAAGAGAAGCAGGAACCTACAGAGGTCCTATGGCAACTTGAGGAAGAAGGATTGTTGCAATTTGAAGGAGGTGAGTTTGAAAATTTCTTTGATGATGTCTATATGGGCGATCCCCCTACTCTTACATCTAAGAGCTTGTTGGGTAAGAGCTTTGCACCACCATCTTTTTTTTCTTTCGTTTATGTTTTGTGTTGTTTTTAACCCTTACACCCTTGGTTGTTGGTTGTCTAATGGTTACTAAATGTATTGTATTGCAACCATCGGTGTTCTCGTTGAGGGTCCAACATCCATCTCCACCTTTTGCATGCAACCATGGATATAGCCACCTGATACGTTTGCCTTCATGCAAGGCTTGGTAGAGGACATGATGGACTGTATATAGTAAATGGACCCTGAGATCAGTATGTCTATAGTTTCCTACTTTACTCTACTAATTTACTTCTTGGTCCATAGCTAACGTTGTTTTTCCTATCACATGCCAATAGGTTCCTAGCTTTGGTGAAACCCAAATAGGATGGCCCAGGTTGATGCTATGCCCAAATTTCCCCTTGAGGTGGAGCAAGTTTCCCATCGCATGTATGATGAGGCAAGTAAGTGTGTGCTCTCATTTGCGAGAGCATTGTGGGAGTGTAGGCGCACTAACAAGCACCTATGAAAACAAGTGCACAAACTCTAGGCAAAAATGAGGCCACCAAAGAGGTGATTGAGCAACAACTTCAAATGGACCTACTAGCTAGGAAGAACTAGGACTAGAAGGATTATAATGCCAAAGTGTATCAATCGGGTCAAACTCAAAAGAACGATAAACATCACTACAAGCAAGAATGAGAGGCATACCTTAAAAGGTACAAAGATGAGTCTGTGAAGTATTGTTTCCATGACATGTTTCTCGATGCAATTGGTGCAATGTGGACTTATGAACTATTTGCAAGCAATGTAGTGGTGATTGGAACCTTAGAGAGAAACATTGTTGTGCCTTTGAGAGAGGTCTCTTTTGCTAGGTTTTCATTGGGTCTACCCTCATGGATAGTTGTGGAAAAAGAAAAGACCCTTGTGGGTATTAACCTCGGTGATGAGGATTGAAGATATCTATCAAAGGCAGAAATCCTCCGATGCTTAGAGGTAGGCCTTGATAGGATGCCTTCAGATATGGATGTAGGTCCTTCTCAGGTTGTTCTAGTTTGAATTATTTTTATTTATTTTGTGATAATGTTTCATGTTACTTTATTTGTCAACTAATTTATTATTTTATTTTTTTTAAATAAGGTTCCGGGTGATGGCGTAGGCCCTAGTGGAGCAGCAAAGGAAGAGGAAGAAGAAGAACCCTAGCCCCCACCAAACATCACTAGTTAAGTAGTCCAAAATGTAGCCTTGCTATTAGGCAGTCTTGCATTTTTTGACAATTTTTTGTTTTAGATGTACACTTGAACTACATATTTTATTGGTAATTAATGGAGATGTGATGATGATTTATAAATCATTTTGTTGTATTTTATATAATGTTGTAAGAATTTTAACATGTGATTTGGTTGATGCAATCAGGCCCCTTGTGGACCCCATGTCAGTTTAGGACCATGGCAGAAGGGCCATCGCTAGTTTAGGGCCATTTCAGGCCATCACTAGTTTAAGGCCATTTCAAGCCATTGCACAAAAGAAAGTGAGTTGCCAATTTTAGGCCTTAGCAGGACATGTGATAGTTTAGGGCCTTTCTGGGCCATAACATTAAAAGGAAGCAAGTTGTCAGTTTTGGGCCTTGGTGGGCTTTTTATTATTATTATTGTTATTTTTTTTTAAACGAAAAGGCTAAATGAAACTGCATAAATTAAAGAAATGAAATAACTAATGAAAAATGCAAACATCTATGCAAACATAACTGTATAAGCAAAAACAAAAGATGACTGAGAAATGCAAATGAACTAAGGGGCTACCCTAGTCCATGTAAGTGTTTTCTAAACTGATGTGGATTAAGAGGTGCATAAGGCCTGGGATGCACAAGGCGATACTCACCTAGACCTTCATCAATTGCGCAAAAGGATAATTTTTCCTAGAGAGCTTTCTTAGGGAGGTTGCTCATTTCATTTGGCTGCCTAGATGGATTAGCTAGACAAAGTTGGCCTTCATTGCGAACAAGTGGCATGTATTCAGAGAACTCTACTTCTGACCCTTGCTCTATATCAACATTATTGATGGTCGAGGGAGATACATTTTCACCATAAATTACCACCTCTCCACCCTCATAGGGTAGGTGGATCCATTAATGGATAGGTGAAAAGATGACCTGCAACTAGGATAACCAAGACCTCCCTAGAATTAGGTTGAAACTGAACACCTCTTCAACAACAATGAACTCAGCAATAGTGGGGAATTTTATCATTACCACGAAAGCTATCGTGATTGTTTCCTTTATGACAATGCATGCTCCATTAAAGGATTTTAAGTACATCATCTTTGTCAACTTGATCTGGACAACTAGACCAATTTTATCAACAATCGTGAATGGGTTGATATTAATTGATGCCCATTCATCAACGTGCACCCTATGGATTTTATACTACCCTATGCGAATAGTTATAAACATTGGCGCATTGGTCACCTAACCCTTTTCAAGGTCAACCTTGACTACCTCATCACAAAATGTTAGGGGTGTTGACCTTAGTTCCTAGGTTGTGGGGGGAAGCATTACAACATGGATGGCTTTTTCAACTGCCAAGATATCTTCCTTGACAAGAGTAAAGGTCAACATGCAAACTAATGTCTCACGGTAAGTAGAGGAAGTCATTACCAAGTCATATAGGCTCAAAGTTGTGTTTTTTTATTTGAAAGCCTATTTAACTTATGCCAGTGCATCTAAGGAGTCTTTTCTAGTATTTTTTGCTTTAACAACCCTTATCTCCTCCATGTGACCCAAGAGACAGATCTCCTAGGGAGGAGATTTAGCCTTTACTTGTGCATTGGGCTTTTGAGCCTTAATGCTCATTCATTGGTTTCTTGCACTTGCATTGGTATTTTGTGATGACAAGGCCATAGGGATGGTTAACAAGGGGATGAACTTAGGAGGACCTAATTCCAAATGTTCCCTAATCATTTTTTCAATAAGATGCTCATCAAATTTTTTGGGATGCGATTTTGGATGGGCAGGGTGTGAAGCAGTTTCCACCATCGAACCTCAAGCACATGGGGGATCTACACATTGTGATATATTGATGATAAAGGGTGTCTGAGTTTTTGTCACTACAATGTGCTACAAGGCCCTAACCATAAAGAGTGTTGTGAGAACCTGAGATGGTGCTCTGATGACAAAAGGGGTCTATGGTCTAGTTGATGTTAGGTCCCCAATGTTACGAAAGGGCACACAAACCACAAATGGTTCACACATTGGTTCTATATTATTATCAACACTGATAGAATTGATGATGTAATCTGCACTACTAGTGTTTAGGGGGACTTTGTAGACCTTCATCGATTGGTTTTCTGGGTGCACGGGGTTACTATCATCAAGGATCAATTTTCCTTATCAATCATCTATTGGATGTCATCTTTTAAGGCCAAGAAGTATTCTATATCATGGCCATGAAATTGGTGTTAGCTGTAGAATAGGTCCAATCTAAAGTTCTTAGGGACTGGGGGCTCATTGGGCATAGATATTGAGGGATTTCTGAGGACCTCACAATATCACTCATGATGCTTGTGTGTGTCCTTAGACATTTGCTTATGCTAGATGCACCTAGCACAAAGAAATTGGTCCAAAAGCTTAGATAACTTAATAAGTAATGGGGTATGCTTTGAGCGATCCTTGTGCTCAAAGTTTAACCTTGGGTTAGCTTGCCCCATAGCCACTAATGATGTGGGCTGGTTGGTTTCCACAGTGCTAGAACTTGATGCTTTATTATTGTTGGCTAGGGCTTTAGGCACCTTGGCCATTAGTTTAGCATTGTTGGGTTTGGCCTCATCAACCACAGCTACAATGGTTGTTGTTGCCTTATCCTTTTTCTTTTCCTTTTTTGTGTGTGCATTTTTATAAGCCACATAGGCCAGGTCCTTACTAGCCTTTGCTGCATCTTGTATGCTCTTTGTTTGAGCAAAGGCTTGGCTCAGGGATAGCACAGCTAGATAGTACAATTTTAACTTAATAAAGTCATTTACTACACCTTTAAGTATGGCCATAAGGTGGGTTTCTACTATCGGCTCATGGATTTTGTTGAGGGAAGTACTCCAACATTATATGAATTTTTGCAATGGCTCTAGTGCCCCCTGCCTAATGTCCATTAATTGGTCTAGGATGGTCTTAGGCTTCAAGTTGTACTTGAAGTGAGTTAAAAATTGGCTGAGCAATTCTTCTAAACTAGAAATGGAAGCCCTAGGGAGTGCATAGTACCAGTCAAGCACCTTCTTAGTTACGAACATGGAAAAGATAAAAATGATTGCATGTGGCCATGCTTGTAAGAGTAGGCATTCATAACGAAAAGTTACAAGGTGGGCATTGGGGTCTCCCTCACCATTGTATTTTGTGAATTGAGGAAGTTGAACCATAAGAGGCAAGGTCAACGATAGGACCACAAGACTGATGGGATCATCCTAATAGAAGTCCATCACATGGACCATTTTAGAGTTGGCTACTTTAATTCATCTAACCACCTCTATTAATGTTTGAATGAGTTGGAACACTTGGTCTAAACTTGGGGAAGATGTAACTGGTTGCACCGGCTGCACCACTTGTGGTGCTATCTGAGCAACACACTATTGTATGATGGGTTGTGCAATCACGTGAGATGCTTGTTGCATTTACTACAACGTGTATTGTTGGGTGTACGACCGTTGTGCCATAGGCATAGAGGCCAAAACTCACCACACAGTTGTGGCTTGCACTATTGTTGGAGGTGCCAACGAAATGGTTGGGATGAAGGACACCCAACTCGTATGTGGCTGAGATAAGGGCATCATATGCACATATGACTATGTTAGCATCACGGATGTCAACAAGGAAGGCTGTGCAGGTTGGGTAGAGATGATGAAGGGAAAGGTGGTAGAGGGTCCTGCACCTTTTTGTGTGTACAGTACTTGGTGGCTTGCTACCATAGGCGTAAACTTGGGTGGCAAGAGTGATGTTGCTACCTCAAAGAAGGCAGACAATTATGATTGGTGTGGAAAAAAATTGGAATTGAGCTATTAGATAGAGGTATAGAATGGGACACCACTCTCTAAATGAGCCTAAATTCCTCTTTCTCATCCTACAAAGGCTTTTCATAGTTTAATGTTGCATCATTTTCATTAGGTCCACTTACCCTAATAAGTTGGTCTAGTAACCAACGAAAGTTGTTAGTAAGCGGGATGAAGGCACCAGGTGTAGGAATGAATTCCTTCTCATTCTGATGTATGATTTCAAAATTTTTCTTGGCATCTAATTCTTGGTGGTTTAGGGATAAACCTACTTGAAGCTTCGCACAAAGGAAGTTGTATCTTTCATTGTCGAGTGCCATGTGCTTGGGCGGTTGGTTACGTAGTCTGAGTAACTATTGTTGTGGTTATATAGGACTAAGTGGGGGCTTAATGTCTATCACCTGCTAGATGGGATGAGCCAATTCTGTGCTCAAGGTAGAGGTTGAAGGGTTCACAAGATTCATGTTACTGTGTAAAAATGCAAGAAATGATAGCACTGAACAAAAAATGGTTAAGTGCAGAAAACGTTGGAAAAATGGCTAAGTATGAAAGATTGTGAAAATAGGCCAAAGTTGACTAACTCTAGAAACACTGTTAAAAAGTGACTAACTCTAGTGTTATGCTCGCTATGCTCTAGGGGCTTTCATCCTATCGGGCTCTAGGGGAATCAACAATTGGGACCAGTCTACACCGACTGAATCGTAGATAACTCCTACGCTGGCCTATGATCCAGCTACTACTAGGGTAGGTTGACAACAATTTTACATCTACACTAGCTTGAAACTAGTAATAGAGGTTAAAAAAGCACGTGGGACTACCCTTGAGCACAGAAGAAATGGGAGGTCACCCTTCTAGCACCAAAACATTGTGACGATTGAAAACTTTGATGGCTGGAACATCAAGAAGCCAGCAAGCTTATAGTCTAACCCCAAATCCATGCAAGGGCCATGTTGGAAAATAGAAACAAGGTTCCCTGAACAATCTTGTTGATCAGATAAGGACTTACAAGGTATTAAGATGATCGTGTGTGAGAGGGGTTTATGCAACGTTACGTGTAGGCACTGGGGTCAACTAAGCCAAAGTGTAGTAGGATGTCTCGGCCTAAGAACAACAATGTAAATTTGCAAATACGAATGAAACAGAAACAAAATGCAAGTTCTACATCAAATACCAAAGAATAAATGCCTAAAATGCAACAAAACTTGAAAACAAAAGTGCACTGCCCCAAATAGGGGAGTGTAGCTATTATAGGAAAAAAGGTGAGTGGTACGTAGTGTATAGGTAGGCACAATGGCAGTGTAGCAGTGTAGTCATAGTTTCTATGAAATTTGAGATGTGGAACTGATGGCTACCATGGGGACTGAACCTCTTAGGTTAGCCATTGTTGTGTTTCGTGGGTACAATGGTGAACTGCGCTATGGAATGCACCAAAGTGCAAAGTGCTAGGTGTGCTCAAGTTCTCAGGTGTGAGAGTGCTAAAAGTTCTTAGAATGTTGGAATGCCTAATGCTCTTTTGATTTTCCAACCCCTAGAATGTTGAACATAGGGGTATTTATAGGGCTAGGTTTAGCACAAAATGCAGATTAGGTACCATGTGGCACAAGGTGCAGATCAAACACCACATGGCATGAGGGTAGATGATGCTACGCTGACCTTTGCTATGCTTCCATGGGAATAACAAAGTGTTATGCTCTACAATACTATAATGTGTCCCTAGAGATTGCCAAACTGTGGCTACACCACCAAGACTTCATGTGCTAGAGTTTGAATGATCGCAATGTACCTACAAATAGTGCAAAATTGTGCAACTTGGAGGCTACGCTTCGGGACTATGTCTTCCCCTCTTTCAATCAGGGTCAAGTGTAGGAACAATTTTGGGGACCATTGGAGGTGCAGAAGAAATACAACTTGTTGATCCTTCTTGTCGAGGAAATGTCAGAGCTAAGACAAAGACTGATGCTGAGTTTTGGAAGCTTTTGGAGGCTATCAGAAGCTTTTCTTTAGTGTCGCACTAGCTACGCTCTAGAGTGTAACAAAATACTTAGTCAAATTTTGCAAAATGTTGATTTCTAACACTAGTTACATTAGTTATGCTCTAGAGCATAGTAAAGCATAGTAGGGATACTTAGCTAAAATTTGGCAAAATATACAATCTTCCTTAATGGTATGCTAACAATGCTCTGGGGTGTAGTAGGAGAACCAACCTCGGGAGTTTAAAAATTTTTCAAATGTCTCTTATATGTTGAGCTAGCTTGATAGCTTCTTGCCTAACACTTAGGTAAACTAGACACTGAAATGTGTGCTACGCTGGGGAGTGTAGCAAAGCATAGCAACCCAAAAGCTAGAAAATTTTCCAAACTATTTTTTCCATACCAACCAATCCTGTCAACTTCTGGCTTGGAACTTGGGCAAACTAGCCATTGGAACATGTGCTATGCTGGCTATGCTAGGGAACGTAGCAGAGCATGGCAACCTAGGAGATAGAAAATTTGTCAAGCTATTTCATTCATCCCAAGAAATCCTATCAACTTTTGTCTTGGCACTTGGGCAAACTGGCCGTGGAAGTGTGTGCTATGTTGGCTACACTGGGGAGCATAGCAAGCAAAGTGAAAGCATAGTAGGACACTAGAAAAATTTGGCAAAATAAGCTTTGATGCATGCTACGCTAGCTATGCTAGGGAGCGTAGCACTAACACTTAGAAAAATTTGCCAAGTTTTGACATAGACAAATTTTCCATTAAAGTGCTAGAGCTCGAAATTGGTGGTGTTTCACATGACCTCAACCTAAGGAGTCTATGGGCCCCATAGGTGATTTATGGTTAATAGAAGTTAATGACCAAAACCCAAAAGATTCTACCTAAGAATTAAAATACATTAGACCAAGACATAGAATCATGTGCATGGACTTCAGTAGTGGGGTGAGTTACAATCAACATAGATAGATGATGGAGAAGGTGGAATGGAATTCCAAATTAGGTCATAAGAAGTCCCTTATGGAGTTTTGTGTTTAAAATTTCTTAAGAATATCCATCCTTAGTCTAAACCAAAACCAACCTCTTTCATTGACTTTGCATCGCTACTCCAAGATTGATCCACCCCCTCAAGACATAACATTACTCTCAAAAAACAAGCACCATTCCATAAAGAGGAGAAAACAGAAGTAGGATGTGAGAGAGGGCCTTACTTAGAGGGGACCTTTAGGCATGGGTAACATGTCTTTCTAGTTCCATAACCAATACTTGTAGCTCATTTTTTTGTCTAAGGGATGTGATTTGAATTTCCATCATGGTTTTTTTATTTATTTTTTGTTTATTTGTATTTTTTTTCTTTTGGATGGGGACCTCACCATGTAAAGAAGTTATTTGACCTCCTATTATTAGATGATATGGAACAGTAAGAAGTCCATGGAAAACCCCGAGCACCCAAGTAGAAGAGTACAAAGAGTATTGAGTCCCCTTGAAGTCACACCCTATACAAACCTTTGAATCCTTCCCAATTCCAAAAACTACCAAGGTCACTAATTTATTAAAAGTTGATTGAATGAAAGGAACTCAAACTTCCAAAACAAGAAAAACCATAGAGTTTGTGAATGGGTGGATGTCGTGGACTCACTATCTATTCCATGAAAAAGAAACCATGACTGAGCCATTGGTACAAAAGTTCAAAAATGGAAACCAAAAATTAGTAAACAAAACATAAAGCACAAACCACCATTATAACAACTACAACACCATTGTGTCTTGTTGACACAAAGCATGTTTATTAACAAAAATTTGAAAATTACACTCAAACAAAACAAAGTAAAATGTATAAGAAAGTGTAAAAATATCCATGAAATATTTAAACGTACTAACGATGGTGTAAAATAGGAGAAATATTTAAAATCAAAAAGATGTAAAATAAAAAACTATAAAGATAAAAATGTGTAAAACAAAAAATACAAAAACTTAGGATCCATATAGATGATTAGCACGAATGCCCATCTTCTCCACAATTGAGTTGGAAGGAGGAGATAGCATGGTTATCCATCCATTGAGGTATTCATTGTTGGCTTGCTTGGGCCCATGGAAAACCTTCAATTATTGGATGTTGACCAACTATTGTTATTTGGGCTCTCATGTTTGTAGATTAATATGGCCCCATAGGGAAATGTCTCGTCAATTATACAAGGTCCCTTCCACAACATTTGCAACTTTATTTTCTAAGATATGTGTGTAGGGTTCCAATAGAGAAGCTTATCTCTTCGTTGAAATTTCACTTTCCATATTCTTAGGTCATGCCATTGCTTATTAAATTCCTTGTGCACTTCATTTGAAGATAGGCCCACTAATCAATCTTTGTCTAACATGTTGAGTTTGATCAATCTTTCTTTTTAGGTCAAGGTTTAGTTCACAAGGTGTTGAGAGTATAAGGAGCTTGGATTGAATTGGAAGTGTTGGAAGTTTTTTGTACACTAGCTTGTACGGAAAGTAGCCAATAGGAAGTTTTCATGTTGAGTGACAGGCCCAAAGGACATCGTTGAATTTTATGCTCCAATCTATCATATATTTGCTTATGGTCCTTGTTAGGATCTTTGTGATCTCCCTGTTAGTTACCTCTACTTAACTATTGGCTTGGGGGTGATAGGGTGTTCTTGATTTATGTTTGACCCCCAAGCATTGCATAAGTTTTTGAAAGGTGGCACTTATAAATGAGTTTCATTGTCAAAAATTACTGCACGTGGCACCCCAAACATGTTTACAACATTTTGTTGTACAAATCTAGTAGTAGTGAATGATGTACAATCGATGACAACTACTACTTATACCCATATGGTGCAGTGGTCAACTACTACAATGATATATGCCTTTCCATTAGATATGGACATGATGGAACCCATAAATTCTATGTCCTATATGTCAAAGGGATCCAGAGGTTGAATCCACTGTTGAGGATCCTCCATTCATGTGATCATCCCACCATCTCTTTGAAAAAATTCATAAGATTGAACAAACTAGTAGACATCCCTAAATATTGTAGGCCAATAGTATCCTACCATCAAGATTTTTATAATCGTTCATCTCCCTACATAGTGACCTCCGTAAGGGCCTTCGTGAGCATCTTGGAGAATGCATCATTGATCTGCATCAAGGACACACCAAAAAACCAAGCCATCAACACACACCTTGTGAAGGTGTTTGTTGATTTCCATAAAGTACTTTACCTGATGAAGAAACTATTATTTATTTCTAAAGTCTAGATCTTGTGGCATCTCCTAAGTGAGAAGGTAAGTGAGGATGTCATTGTACCATTTTGTTTCAATGGACACTTGGTCATTTATTACTCTTGTAAAAAGGATTTTATTTGGAAATTAATTAGAGAGTGGGATTTCCTCCTCTTTATTATCCCATCTTAACCAAGAAAGATGGTTAGCAACCACATTCTCAGTTCCTTTCTGATCTACCATTGTGAAATCGAATTCCTATAGGATCATGAGCCACCGTATGATATAAGGGCTTACCATTGGTTTGTTCATTAGGAAGTGGATGGCACTATGATCTCTATGTACAAATACTTTATAGCCAAGCACATAGTACTTAAACATTTTGAGAGCATACATCACTTCCATTAGTTCTTTTCTAGATATGGTGTAATTCAACTATGCATCCACAATGCTTTGGCTTGTGTAGTGGATGTAATATGGTTGTTTCTTATCGTCCAACTATGTAAGAATGGCTCCTAAGGCATAATTAGCATTGTTTGTCATTATGTAAAATGGTTTGGACTAGTCTGATGCCTGTAGAATTGGAGTTTCTACAATTTTGTCCTTTCTTTAACTATTGGCATGCATGTTCACATTCCTTGGTCTAGATGAATAGAGTATCTTTTTTTTGTAAACTTAACCAATGACTTTGCAATCTTTGATAAATTCTCTATAAACTATCAATAGTAGCAAGTGTGTTCAAGGAATGATCAAACATATTTAACTATCTCTAGTTGGCATGTGATTCCTTGGATGACCCTTGTCTTTTTCAGGTTTACCTCAATCCCTTCTTGTGAAATTCAATGCCCCAGTACTATGCTTTCTTAGACCATTAAATGGCTTTTCTGTAAATTGATCCTAAGGTTTGTTTCAACACATCTTTTCAATACTTACTCAAGGTGATCTAGGGATTGCTTAAATGTAGCCCCATAGGTAGAGAAGTCATCCATCTACCAATATGCTATTGAAAAATACTAAGGACCAAGCATTAAAATTTTGCAAGGACATTGCACAAACCAAATGGAATCTTACAATATGCAAAATTTCCCTAAGGACTTGTGAATATTATCTTGGCTTAATCCTCTGGCACAATTTGCATCTAGTTATAACCACTATAACCATCCAAGAAACTATAATAGTAATGCCTAGAGATAGTATTCAACACTTGGTCCAAAAATGACAATGGAAAATGATATTTAAATGTTGTCATGTTCAACAGCCTAATGTTGATGTAGACCTGTGAATTACCACCTTTCTTTGGCACAATTATGAGTGGGCTTATTGAACCCCTCCTTGATGAGTTGTTTTATTTCCTTCTTGATGATCTACTTCAATTAGGGATTTAACTACCTCTACAAATACCTTTTTGGCTTCATGGCTAGGTTAGTGTAAATACAATGTTGGCATATCCATGGATGAATTCCAGACAACTTAGGATATGAACAAGTAAAGGTTTTTGTCCATTTGTTGACCACTTGCAACAGCTTATCTTTTTGTTCAAGAGCAAGATTCTCATTGATGATAACTAGCTTGCCATTATTTTAACATGCTACTTCATGCCGACTAGTAGAGTTTTTAAATCTAAGGGCTCTTTCTTGAAATTATCATAGATTTCCAAATCTACCCAATAGGTATCATCATCTTCATCATTCGAGAGTTGGTGATGAACCTGCACAAGTTCATCCATACCTTTGATATAAGCACATGTGAGGTTCTTAGAGGGTTCCATGCATAGTATGCTACTTTTTAAGTCAGCTATCAGCCACTAGGTGCACTCCTATTTTGTGGCTACTACATATAGGCACCTTTGGATATTTTTTTCTTATGCGCATTGATTGCATGCTTTGATGAATGTACTTTTAATGAACTATATTTTTTCACACAATTGCACCCATTATCGTTGTATGTGATGCATGGAACACACTTCTTCTCTCTAGTCATCCAAATTTATTTTCCTTGGAGATTTCCAAGGAGAGGTCCTTGATGCCCATTCGTGCATCAACAATGCTTAACCAATCCCTTCCCATAATGATGGGGAAGTCACCTTTATAGTTCTCTACCTTAATCACCAAAAAATTTACAAGATAGGATCACACACAACCTATGGTCACAATATCCTCCACTAACCCTAAGGGGACAATGATTGACTAGTCTGGCAATTCCAAACAAATGTTTCTCTTCTTGAGAGGTATTAGGTTATCAACCTTATACATGTCATGAGGGATGAGATTAACATTGGAACCAGAATTAAGAAGAGCCTTCCATGGATTATGTTTAGCAATCTACAAATAAATAATAAGACTTCCCAAGTTAGATCTTTTCATGGGAAGGTTGCCAACCTTGATCTAATTGAAAACAACATGGGTTAGAATTACAATGTGGATTTGAGGTGGTTTTTGGTTTGAAGGGAACTTGAATGTGTTTGATGGAGAGGATGAGGGTTTTGGAGATATAGAGTAACCAACCACATTAGGTTGTGAGGGTTTTCGAGAACTGTTGGATTAGAAAAATAGTTGTTTCCTAGATCGATTGTCCAAACCATTAGGCTAGAAAGATAGTTGTAAATTTACAGCCCTTGTAGCATTTCATTACTATGTTTGTGAGGGAATTTCACCCTACATGAATAGAGCAGGAGGTAAACGGGTTGAGGGTGGAAGGATGTGTGCAAATGGATGTGGAGGATGGTATGGATATGGGTTCTCCCCTTGAGTAGATTGTGAATGAGTTTGATGGTACTCTAGAGGGTAATACTAATGCTAGAATGATGTGTGACTTGCAAAGCTTCATAGAGAAACATGCTGCTAAACATAGTACCTATGGATTTAATTACCTATAAAGGTGCTACTATCTTCACGGTGGCATTCCCCATGATTTTGGTTGGTGGCACTGCTAGTATTTTTCATATGGTTATGGAGGAGCTTCACTTAGATAGTAAGCTTCTTTTTACTAGTGGAATTACCTTAGATTACCTTAGGGATAAGGTGATCGTCTAGGTGCTTACCTCCTTGCTAATCAAGGATTTAGTGCATACATCCTAGACTCTTGTAAGTGTGACACCATAGGGCAACATCCCTTCAAATGTTCATATTGACAGATGTCACATCTAGCATCATCATGAGAGTCTATCTCCAAAACTTCTTCTATTGCAGTAGCTTTGCCCTTACCTCTCTAGTAAGCACATGCAGCTTCTTTCTACCTCTTGTGGTCATAATCACTATTATGCTCTTTAGATGCTTCAACAATCTTCATATCAGTTTCGAATTTTTCATCCAAAGAGTCCCATAATTTATCAACCTTTGCCAAACTATCAAAAATATTTTTTTTGTATGGGCAAGATTTTCCTCTATTCAAGACTTCATCGAGTGGTGACTCCTCATCATCATAGAATCAAATTTCCCTTTACCTGATGGAAGGATCCCTATTATATTCTTCTACACTTTCTTGTTTTTGCAACTCATCTTCTTCTTTTACTACCTTCTCTATCAGCCTTTTTATATGATGAGCTCTTAGTTCAAATAGTCTTCCTTGGGCATAAACCCCAAGAGTTCTTCTAGTTTCTACTCTGAGGCCATCTATGATGTGGCGGAGTTGTTCCCTCTAAAAATAACCATGGCTAGGGCATCGGTGTAAGAGAGAATAATATCTGCCCATGGTGGCATCCAAGGGTTCATGTGTTTCTTTTTTCCAACCTTGGATTTTCCTTCTCAAATTGAACACTCTAGAGTAAGTTTGGTATTTATCATTAAATAGCTCAAGCATTGTACTCCATGAATGTATAGATTTTGGCTCCAAGGACTGATACCAAAATTTGACCTCCTTGATGAGTGCCTTGTGGAAGAGCTTGAGTTTTTGCCAATCATTTTCAATGTTCTACAAGACACAGGCATCATGAAAATCTTGTAGATGTGTCTATAGATCAAAATTATATCCCCCTGCAAATCTTGGGATATTATTCATGTCTAAGTGCTTAATCTAACTATCTTTCACATGCCTAGTTGGAATCTTAACTACCTCTACAATGTTAAGCATGCTTCGAGTTGCTAACAGAGGCTCATCATCATCATTATCTTGTTGTTTCCAATGATGTCCTCTATTAGCCATTCATTTATTACAAGCTTAAAAATCAGTATTGTTGTCCCATTGAGCACCCCCATCATAGTTATTCTTTCTGCAACATCTTTTAAAATTAGAAGAAGAGGAAGAAGAGGATGTAGATGAAGAGGATGAAGAGGGTGGAGGACTACCACCACCATGGTATCTACCAACTCCCCTTTGGTTTTCACAACCACATTCATCAAATTTCTTATCATCTTAATGCTTGTCAGAGCTTCTACCTTGACTACCATCTTTTCCTGAACCAGGAATGTTGATAGTAGAATGGAGATTCAAGTTCACACCCCCATCATTAGTAACCAGGGGTGGAGAATTTTCATGTTGAGAGCCCTTAGAGGAAGGGTCCTCATTGTCACCTTGATTTAGTAAGAATAAGGGATTGGTGAAGTGCTTCTCCTTCACAACCTCATGATGCTTCTCCTGGTGTTAATCTCTCCTACATTGTGTGTTAGTGGGATGGTAGTACTAGTAGTCATAGTCATGCACAACATACTCATCTTGAAGATCATGAATGCCTAACTTATTAAGAGTTCAAAGTAGCATCACAAGCATAGATTGATTAAGGGGCATTACAATGTTGCCCTCCATATCACACCATCACAGTTGCTCATCCTAGTGCAAGATGAAGGTGAAATCAAGCACATACTCATCTGGATGAGTATATACCACTTTGCACTGTTATGGGAGCACAAGTTTAACATCTTCATGCTTACCATAAGAAGAAGACATTTTGCAAATAAAGAAAATATCAATGTGCTTTTATAATTGTATGTTGTTTAAGAGTGATGTTGACCTTGGATTTGTCCAACGATATTAATAATGTTCACTAATCCTAGATAGTGCACATTTCAACAAACAGAGTCCTCAGCAATGATGCCAATGATGAGTGATCGAGGTACCCCTATGCCCAACCATACAAATCATGAAGCATTCACACATGATCCAGTCAAATTCCATAGACTCTATAGTTTCTGGTACGCTAGTCTTCTAGGAAGTGAACCTTGCCCTAAGGTCATTCATTGTCTTCTCAATTACACTTGTGATGTACAAAGGCATGGTTAAGTATAATCGAGGCATATGATTTTTATTGTTTTATGTTTTATGTTCTTTGGTTCTTAAAGTAGAGAGATGAAATCATTTAACTAATCTAATTTAACCACTTAACTAGTCTCTAACTAATCTTAACATAAGCATTTGTTTCCACTTTCCATACATATTCTAAACCCACCTATCCACTGCTAGGTTACCAAGCACTATGCTACTAAGCGCACTAAGCAATAACGTTGCTAGGATTACCAAGAGAATACATGTTTACGCTTGAATCAGTCGTAATTATGTGCTTAATCTATTTAGCTTAGAAAATTAACTAATCACTTAAGGTCTAATTTTTCTTAATAAATTGCATGTTTAATGAAAATAGTAAATGCATAAATAAATCATTAATCTATTCTAAGTGCTCCAAAGTTTGATCAAAAGGCTCATCTTTATTGCTATACATACTAGTGTGGTGCAGGTACAATAATGCTTGAATAAAGATCCATACACTTTCTAACTCCTACTACAGGCACTCAAAGAAATATTCTAACTTCCAAATGGACAAATTACAAGAGCTCTGCTACTACTATGACTTGAATCATCATAAACATGGCTAGGATCTCGTATATAGTTTTTGCTATAGTACTGCATCGATGTGCGCTCGTCGACAATGCTACATCAATGGGGGCTCATTGACAATGCTATGTCAATGAGGGTCCATCGACGTGACACTTTGATGCTCATCACTAACCTTGCATTAATTACTTCTAGAAACATCCTCAAGCCTTCTCCAAATCAAACATCCTTAAATGTTCATATCATCATGTTGATCCATGTGGTCATGGATTGGATCAAAGTAGATCACCTTCCAAGGAAATGATCTAACCCTAGGAGTCCCATACTCTATTAGTAGATTGTAGGAAATAATCCATGCAAGGCTGTACTAGATTTGGGTTTCGAGGTGAACTTAATTTCTCAGGAGATGTATAAGACTTTGAACTTGTCTCCACTCAAGAAATGCAACATTAGGTTAGAGCTTGTAGATCAATCCATTACTATTTCTTTGGGATTGGTGGAGGACATTGTGATCATCGTCTATGGTTGATCATACCCAATAGATTTCCTAGTGATCCACATGAACAATTGCAAGAGGGACTTCTCTATTATCATGGAAAGGGCTTGTGTAACACTCCTATTAATTACTTATAACATCCTATAAATACCAACATGGTAACACCTTTATTTATTATTTATAAGATCCTATAAATAACTAATAGAGATGCTACAAAACCCCAAAGATCTAGATTTAACCTTAATTTACTAACTCAAAAGGAAGCGGTAAAATAGATAAAATTTATTAATTAAGAGCATAAATACAATAGATCAATATAGTGCAGTAAAATTCTATAATACTTACATATATAATTAAATAAAATTTATTTAATGAAAAATAGATTTTTACAAAGCCACAAAAATGTGGATGTCAAAAAATTTCACTCAATGCATCATAAAATACTACATAAAATAGCAATCCTAATGACACTTATTTTGCTTCAATTGGATATCTAGAAAAAGAGTTATCTGTATTTTAAGTTTATGAAATTAAATAATAAAATATGAATATATAATAAATAATATTATATTTTCTTGAATGTATTACATACACCAAAATGAAAAATGTTCCTTGCAATGTTATGATCCTAATGGCATAGATGACAAATTCATATCTATCATATTTTATTATTTATTCACAAAAATAGATACATGGCTCAAACATCTAAAAGGTGCATAACGTTTCTATTTTTCAAAAATACAAAATAGACAAAAATTATTTTTCAAGTTCAAAAGGTTCATGTTGTATAGAATTGATCTACCTTTCACCCCATGTCTCTCTTCTGGAGATTCCCTACCTACTTTGGGCTATTTGCATCAAAATGTAGGAGTCACTACCCCATAAATAAGAAAGATTGTTATATTTCCCTCTTCATGGAGCATAAAGGTTCAAGGCCAAAAGTCATAGGATATAGGCTAGTTAAATTTTTTGAATAATATATTCAAAAATGTTTCAAAGTCTAGATTTACCACAAATTTTCCAAAAATCCAAAAGAAATCTAAATATCCAAAGAATGTATACTTTATCTATGCATCTCCAAAGGCTAGGTCTTGGTTATCCTCACTAGTAATAGGAACCATCAGGCCTTAGCATAACCTCACTACTATCATTAGATTATCTTTTAAATTATTTAATGTCCAAAAATATCACAAATTTGTCTAGCAAAAATCTAAAGAAAGTATATCTTAACCAAGCATCTCTGAAGGCTAGGTGTTGGTTACCCTCACTACCAAAGGGACTCACCAATAACTCTTGGAATAACCTCACTACTATCATTGGATTATGTTTGTCATCCCAAATAATTCACTCATGGCTAAGTCTTGGCAATAGCCTTACTACTAACATCCTTAATAAACAAGGCACACATATCACTGGAAGGATAAATCTTGATTATGCCTCACTACAACTCTACTAGATACAACTACTCAGTGCCATGGTCTTGGCTAAATCCATAGCCTCACATGAACTTACGAATCAAAATCTAGGGTGGGAAATCCATCCAACAACCCTCATTCTGGTGGGGTGGGTCCCACTAAAGAACACTCCATTAGTACATGTAGACAAGGGCATCTAAAAGATTCATAGCTCATACTACCAACTAAGCACAAATGGTCACACATATATTATTATTTTATTTTAAATCCAAATGATTACCAAAATAGCCAAATCCATGGTAGCCAAAATTCTCGCAAAATAATGCTTATGTCATGAGAAAATTCACAATATTCATAATAGCTTAGGCAAAGTTCCCATAATTCCAGAAATTTACCAAAACACATAAAATGAACCAAACACAATTAAAATACCAAAAACAAATCCAAAATCACAAAAATTCGAAAGAATCTCAGCATAATAATTGACATTGTAGAAGAAGAGTAAAAAGTAGAGAGGAGGAATAGAAAATCCACAAGAAAATAGTGCAACCATATAAAAATAAAATTAAAATAATCTTTCTTTCAAGATCTACATCAAAATAGGGTAATCATATGAAAAGAAAACTAAAATAATCTTTTTTACTTATGTTGGCAGAGCTCTTAGAATTATCTTAGCATCTTCCTCTTCTTCATTATGCTCTCAATTTGTTTTTACTTTGCTTAGCCCATCGCACCCTAAACCCTTTTAAAACTATGATGAAACAAATCTAAGGCCACAACCTATTTATGAGGAGGAAAATAGAAGAAACCTTGCTCAAATAGGCTTCAAAATGAAAAAGAAAGGAAGAAAATTTCCTTTCTAGAAAAACATGATAGAATGCCATTTTGTAAAACAACAACAAAGAAAATAGGTGATGGAAAAAATCAAGCACTAGAGAAAACATGTTAAAAATTGATTGCGGTGCTTATAAATAATATGTAACATGTTTATATATGTTACATATAATATCTACATGTATACTTTGTTTTATTTGCATGGTTAATTTTTACGTGGAGAATAAACCACTTTTGACTTTTTAATTTGATTTTTTAAATTTTAATTTAATTTTTTTAACATAAATAATTTTCATAAGTTTAGTTTTCCAATTTTCTCTCTCCACTCAAACACTTGTAACATGCACATCTAGACTCCAAATTAGATTCTATTTAAACCTAAAAGGTCCTCATCAAGTGTTCTACCTAATCATATGCTAAAATTTTATTTGTGTTATTTATCATGGTCACTCAATTCAAACACCAAAAATTTTATAATATTTTAGCAAACTAGAAATTGTGATATCTCAAGAACTATAACTCCAATTCTAGTGAACCAATGGTTAAAACCTACATTTTTGAATATTCCAAACACATTGGTAAGGTCAAATTTTAGGTAGGACATCATCCTAAGGTACCTCCTCAATAAAGCTAATTTATGCAATATTTAATTATAATTAAAAATGAACTCTAAATCCTAGTTTAATGACAAAAGGTAATAAGGGATATGTTTTGGGTAGGGCTCATGTTTACAATTGCTCCATAAATAGAGTATTATACAATCACATATGTAGAATAAAATTAAAAGATGCATAATAAAATATAAATATACATAATTAAATGTGCATAATATGAATATACATAATTGAATGTGCATAAAGAATAAAATATGCATAATCAAATACTTGTAAAGGCATAATAACTCATGAAAGAAGAACTTCGTGGGATAATTGGATTTTAACATTTAATCATAAAATATATAGAAGGTCTATGTCTAAGGTCCAATAGTAGTAAAATAAAGGATATAAAATTTTAACAAAATACCCTAACAAGCAGGATGTATTCACTTATGTAGGAAACTAACAACTACAACTACAAAAATAACAATAAGATAATCTATTAAAATGCATCTACTAGCATTAAAGAATTAATCACATACATCAAATTAAATAATTAAATTTATACAAATGTTTAGGTTGTGAGAGCATGCCTCAGTACCATTGATGCCAAGATTGAGATCAGAGACCTTTTCCTAGAAATCTTTAGGGAAAACAAATTTGGAAAGCTTGAGAAGAAGCAAATTCCATGCATTGCATACAGTGACATAAGATGCCATTGTGTGAAAAGAATATGGATCATAAAACACACATCTATCCCAACATGTAATTAGTGTGTTAAAACATCAAATTTTTAGAGGTTCCTATATGCAGTAGCCACAAAACAAGAAGGTACCTAGTGGCTAACCATATATAATAACTCTAAATCCACAATATGTATGAAACTAGTGGAGCTTCTCATAAGCACTTACATAGATAAAATAAATGGAATGGAATAGATCCATAACCAAATCTTCGACAAAAATGAAGAGATAGATTGGGGGAAGTTGAAAATTCCTAATGATTTCAAGTAGGAGCCCTTTGAACATAAGGCTTTACTAACAACATTAGAATATGTTTATCTTAATAATGGAAAGCTAGTAATTATCAATGTCAATCTTACCTAAGAATAGAAAAGGAACTTGCTACAACTAGTGAAAAAGCAGCTAACAACCTTTGCATAGTTATATCATGAGTTAATAGAAATAGATCCACTTATATGTTAGCATCGAATCTATACAAACCCCTCTATCAAGCTAAGGAGGCAACCATAGAGGAGATTAAATCCATGAATTAAGAAGGTTGTTAAGGATGAAATTAAACAACTTCTTAATGTAGGATTCATCTATCCTATTGCAAATAGGGAGTGGGTGAGCCCACTCATCATCATGCCAAAGAAAGAAGGGAAATGGAGGGTCTGTATAGACTTCAGACTATCAAATATGACTACATTTAAAGATCATTTTTCATTTTCATTTGTGGATCAAGTGTTAGATACAATTACAAGGCATAACTACTATAGTTTTCTACATAGATATAGTTGTTATAACAAAATTCAAATAGCACGAAAAAATTAGGCCAAGATAACTTTCACAAGTCCCTATGGGACTTTTACATATAAAAAGATGTCCTTTGGCCTATGCAATGCCTCTACAACTTTCCAATGCTTGGTACTCATTATTTTTCAATAGCAAATCAATTGTGGTATGGAAGTATTCATGGATGACTTCTCCACCTATGGTACTAACATTGAGTAAGCCTTAGATTGTTTAGAGTAGCTGTTGAAGCATTGTGCAAATTCAAACTTATGAATCAATTAGAAGAAAAGCCACTTGATGGTCCAAGAAGGCATGTCTTTGGGCACTAAATTTGAGGAAAAGGGATCAAGGTGGACTCAAATAAAGTACAAGTGATCCAAAGAATTACTAGACAACCTCAAACTATAAAAAGATGTGAGGTCATTCCTTGGACATACTAGTTATTATAGGTTCTTTATTGAGAATTTTTTCAAAATTGCCAAACCACTAGTAAAGTTTATGAAGAAATATGTACCTTTCAACTAGACTAAGGAATGCAAACAATAATTCTAGTAATTAAAGAAAAAACTTGTAGAAACCACAATTCTACATGCTCTAAATTAGTCTAGACCATTTTACACAATGATAGATGCATCTAGCTACATATTAAAGGTGGTGCTTACACAATTGGATGATTAAAAACATTCATATTACAATCATTGTATAAGTAGAAATATTGTGGGTGCACAACTAAATTACACCACCACTGAGAAGGAACTCATCACAGTGGTGTATGTCTTGGAAAAATTTAGGCACTATGTGCTTGGACACCAAATTTTTATTCAAAATGATCATAATGTCATCCATTTCCTAATGAAAAAACCAGTAGTAAGTCTCTGTGCCATATAATGGCTAGTGATTTTTTGTAGTTCGATTTTATGATGGACAGGAAGGGAACCAAGAACATAATTACCAATCATTTATCTTAGTTACAACTGAATAGAAAAGAGGATGAGGAGCCTTTATCTACTTGATTTCTAGATGAACTTCTCTTTGCTAAATCCATTGATGTTCAAGAACCCAGGAATAACAATTGGTATAATGAATTCCTCCCTTATCTTCTCACACAAGAGACTCTAGAAAAATGGGACAATAAGAAGAAACTATAGTTTCTTCACTAGGTTAAGCATTACATGTAGATCCAAGGAGACCTGTATAAGGTTTGTCTCAATGACCCAATTCGATGGTGTGTACCTAATGTTGATCAGTTGCACATCCTTCAAGATGCTCAAGAGGGTCCTTATGGGAACCACTACATAAGAAGAAGGATAGGCACAAAGATCCTCATGGTAGGATACTTTTGGCCAACAATCTTTAGGGATTCTCACCATTTTTTCTATTCATGTGAGCACTATTAAAGGGATGAAGGGATGATCATACGAATGGAAGGACCTTAATAGTGGATCTAACCACTAGAGCCTTTAACACATTAAATTCATGGGATCTATCACTACCATGTCAAATGAAAAGGCTTATATCATTACTGTTGTTGACTACTACACCAAGTGGATTGAAGCTAAAGTAGTATCAAACTATACATCCATCATTGCAAATCGATTTTTACAAAAATAAGTGGTAAATAAGTTTGGTGTGCCTAGAACACTCATTTTTTATAATGGAACCACTTTACAAGGTCTACTTAAAATGTAAGACAAAATTTATACACTTATAATGACCTATGAGCTTGACCTCAACATTAATCTAGAACAAAAAGAATGAATAATGACACTTAATGTACTAGATGAGAATCGACAAGTAGCCTTGATGATGAATGAAGTGCACAAGGCACACTACAAACAATGTCATGATGCATGGATAAGAAGAGTTAAATTCCAACCTAGCAATAATGTTCTTTACCGGGATCCCATGCATGTGCCACAATAAACTAAGTTTCAAATGTTATGGGAAGGATCTTACATCATACATGCAATTTTTCTTTCTAGAGACATGATCATATACCACCCATTGAGCCCTTTCTTGGAACCCAAGGTAACCAACAATACTAATACCTCTACACCAGAATAGAGTCACTCCATTTTTTGAATGTCCTCCTTTCAACATAGATATGGGGAAGATGGCCATCCAAACTAACACATTGATAAGGCTAACCTATTTTTTAACTTTTTTTTTTTTTGCATCATTCTTTATATGTTTTTCATTTTTTGAATATTTTATTGAATATTTTATATATTTTTCATTTCTTTTCACTTTTATTAATTTCATCTAGTTTTATTAGAAATCTTTGATTTTGTTATTACTACTATGAATCTGGAAAGTTATTTAAAGAAAGCTATCTTATTATGATTAATTAACCAAATGACCAAATTTTGTTTTTGAATTATGTTCTTTACTAATGATTTGTCAATTTTCTAATGGTATTAGACAATGAGTTCATGAAATCTATCCATTCCATCTATTCCCTAGGAAATCAATATCATGGGAATACAATGGTTCTTTCATATTACAACTTAAAATGAATTAATGATCTTGATACCCAATGAACTAGGAAAGAATCAAGTAGGAATGGAAATGGGTATGACTTCAAGAAGATTTGATATGGTTTTTCTCTCAACATCATTCTTAAGTTCTATGAGACTCCACTAGTATACCATCACTCCTACCATCGACCATAAAAGGAAGCATGTCTTTATATGTTGTGTTTCCCATGAAAAAACACAAACACACAAGAATTCAAATCACATCCATTGAACTCAATAATGGTCTACAAGAACTAGTGATGGGGCTAGAAAGACATGTTACCCATGCTTGAAAGCACCCCTCTAACTAAGGCCTTCTCTACTTCCTTCTTCTTCTTCTTTTCTTCTCTTGGAAGTGATGGTTGTCTTGTGGGGTTGTTATAAATTTTAGATCAATATAAAGCAGGAATATGTTAATGCAAGGTCACTAAAAGTGAAATGGACTTTACCTTGATTTGGAATGAATTGGTATCATATCATCTTAATCACAATTTCCACCAAGGAATCTCATGTGACTAGGGTGTTGATGATCTCTTTCCCATTCTTCCTCTACCATTCATTCCCCTCATGTTCTACCACCATGATACCTCATATCCTTGTAAATTGTTCTTTATTATTTTTGGATAGCATAACCCTTGGACAATTTCTTTTCTTAGTATGGAATTTAACTTAACTAAACCATTCATCATCCTTGGGGCCTGTGGACTATTTATGATGAAGGTATGAAAAGGAACAATAGGCATAAACCTCCTTTGGGGAGGACCCACTAGCATCTCTTTGGTCTAACTTAAGTTAAATTCCCTACCATGGGTTGCTTATTTGTTCAATCATTCTGATAGCATTAAAAACAACTAGTTTCACTCTATTTGGCATCACAAACTCATCCAAATCCATTTGATTTGCTCATCCCATGCTAAACCCATCCTCTTTCATGTTGTTGCCATCCTTCAACATGTTTTTAGCTCCCATTCAACTCTTGTTTTGTTTCAAAACTCATTCAAATTTCCTTTGGTTCTTCATGTGAAAAATAGCTACGAATAGCTATGTCAATGCAACCTTGTCAACATAGTGGGATAAGTTGACATAACCTCGTTGACGCAATATAGACACACTATAAAAAGTCTATATATATGTGCAATATTTAGCTCATTTTTCACCATTTCTTAAAACCTTTGGAGGAGTTTTTGCAATTTTTCAAAGTCCACAAATCTTCCAAGCCTACTAGCTCACAAACTACTTATCCGATTTCACTTGTTTTTCAACCCTTGAGCTACCAAAGGTAAGCTTTATGTTGAAGGGGACACAAACCTTTGGTTTTTCTTGGAAAATTTTTTGAAATTTTTCTAACTCCTCATGATAAATCCATTAAAATAATATTAAATTAATCACTATGAAGTATTAAGACTAACAAAAAACTCATATAGCTAAGAATCAAATAATATTAAAATAATACACCTAGCTAGTATCACAAACAAGCACTTAAATGATCAACCCTTAACACCTAATAACTAAAAATAACCTGATCTAACAAAGGAAGATATTCAAATAACTAGAGATTATAAACCAAAAAGCTGATCATGGGTTATGTTTGTGATCACAAATGGTACTAAAATGAGGACCACAAGTAAAAGGATTGTTGTAGCATAGGTAAAAGTCACATAGAGGAGGAAGGAACCAACAATAGAAATAACCACAACTCGAAGAGCAAGCAACTAAAGTCACACATGCTACTAGACCTATTTAGGAGGAACCCAAAGTGAAATCTGGTAAGTAGATTCTCACTATGGAAACAAGGCAATCTAGGCAAGATGAGGCTCCTAGGCCAAGGCCTAACCTAGAGGTCACCCTTAAGAATGCTTGTTTAGAATGCATCACAACTAAGGAAGTCCAAAGTTCCATCCTCCAAGAGCTGAACTTTGAATCCTTCTTAGAACTACCACCAAAGGAGAACTGGACATAACTGCAAGGGTCTCCCTTATCATCCATGTTCTATAACAGTGAAGAGTGGTACATGGGGGAGACTTATTTATTCTAGAACAAGTAACAAGAAGATGGGCTAGTGAAAATCAAGGGCATCACCATCACCTATTTAGTTGAGGCCATAGCAAAAGCCCTCAATTTTCCTAATACCAAGGAAAAACTAGCTGAAATATCAATGTAAGCAAACCTAGAGGCTAAGAAAGAATGGATTTAGTGATTCCACGAGATAGAACATAAGGAGTATGGTGCCCTTACAAAGGTAGAAAGAGCATATTTTAAGATTGCAATCTATTACCTAAACCAAATGGTGAGGTCTAGTAAGGTGATAATCTTCTCTACCAAGACATGCACTGCTCTAAGCAGGAAATTCTCAATCAACTTAATCCAACTCATTTTCATAGAAATTGAGAAACACTTTAAGTAAAATGAGAAGGGTGGAAAGCTACTCTCATTTCCATGTTTAATTCACAAGTTATGCAAAAAGGGAGGAATAGCTCACTACTCAAATGATATGATCTACCATGCTCCTACCAAATCTTGGGAGGAGATGATGAAGGATAAGGTAGTGCAAAGTTACAAGAAGAAGAGTAGGCCACCACCACCACCACCTATAGCCCCAAAAACTACACTAGAGATGTTCATAGCTACTGAATGACTCAAAAAACTTCAAGAGTAGCAGTTGTAGCAATAACAAGACTCTATGGATGGTGGAGAATCATCCATTTATCATCAAGCCATGAGCCATTTGAACAAGGTAGCAAGGTTCATTAGCTAGCTACATAGTGAAATAGCCTTATTATTCTTCATGCAGAGGAACCAAGCATCCACAAGGCCCAATCCAAGTGCTAGGGAGGTCACAGTGTCCATTCTCAAACAAACATTTCTTGAGATTTCAAGAAATGCTACAGTCTTCTAAGTCATGTTAGAGGAAGGTAAGGGGGCAACAATCCTAGTGATGTAGCACCAAGGCTAGGAGATAGTAGTGGAGGTGGTGGTTGATAGAGTAGTGGAGGCCCTTAATGCTCATGTGACATCTATTCTAGACATCACTTCCATGGTAGACATTGATGTATCTGCAAGAGTAGGAAGTAACTAGATGAGTGCTACCCAACACAAGGAGGTGTTAAAAAGATTAGTGATTACCAGGAAACAACTTTTGAAGATCTTTGATCCCCTAAATGAAATCACAGCAAACCAAATGTAGCTTCTCAAGACAAGGGATAAACTATTGCTTGCCAACACACACCTTGAGGAGGCTACTATGACCAATTGACGGTTAGTTTTTGAAGTTGTTGAGTTGAGAGCCCATATCTCCAACCCTTTCCTTCTCAAGCCAAAGCTTACATGAGATGAAGCTTTCCAATAGCTTTAACAAAAATATCAAGAGACCTAGAATGCAAAGGAAATAATGATCTTCGACATGTCCTTATTAGAGGCTATGACCAACAACACTAACAAGGACCTATTGCAAATTTGCAATCAAAACTTGATCCTCACCAAGGATAGTCATTGCCTATGAAATGCTTAGTAGTAAAGAACAAACTAGTTGAGTATATACACTAGTAGAAGGAGTAGCTTGCCGAGGTGAACTTGGACTTGAGAAGTTTGACAGTAGAAAACCACAATCTCTTGATGGAGGAGGTTTGTGGTTTTTGCTAAAAGACTACAATTGAGGTAGCGGCCTAGAAGAATGAGTTCCTGAAATTTAAATGAGTAAAGAATCATTATAGGAACTAGGTTTAGCTACTCAAGAAGGTCAATGAGAACAAAATAAAATTGGTAAAGATGAAGAAAAATAAGGTCCTTCAATAACTCTAGTAAAGAGGTAATGTATGGCTACCCATCTTCTATGGATTGAATCCATAATAAGGTAGAAATCCACCTTAAGGAGTTGCAAATTGAGGAAATGATAGAGTACAGAAGGCTTGCCAACCTTCAATATGCAAACCTGGCAATGTTGATAGCGGGGAGATCAAGAGTAGAGTTGGAGAAGTAGGTTACCAACTCCTACCTTCTTTATGAGGCAGAGTTCAAGCTCCATAAAGAGATGAAACAAACATTGGAGACAACCAATGTGAAGCTTGAAGTTCTTAAAGGAAAATTTACTAATCAATGATCTATTGTTGAGAACCTAGCAAGGAGTATGAATGAGTACCAAGAGCTACAAAACCTTGTAAAGATGTTTGACACTAAACATAAGATATTCATAGCTTGGTTCATCAATGCAAAGGAGATGTTTTCTTTGATGCCATGCCCATAAGACATTCCTATACCAATCCATATAGGTGAAGTGGCCTAGACCATGTACAATCCACAGAGAAAAGAGAAGAAGATGATAGCAGTTCTAGATGCTTTTAAACTTCTAATAGCAACAACAAGACAACCTAAGCCACCACCAGCATCAAGATGAGATGAAGGATCATCTAAGCCACCATAGCCTCCACCTCCAAGAACAGTATGAGAATTCATCATGCATCTTACCATTTAATAGGCATCTAATACAATTTTATCTAATTTTTCAATTTTGTTGTAAAGGATACTCATTTTTGTAAAAACTATACAATCTAGCACTCTAACGTAGTTAGAGTTACTACTTTTGTAAGAAACTTGATCCTAATTTTGTTCATTCAAGGATGAGTATTTTGTTAATCATGGGGGTATGATAACCATCAATAATAGAAGTTACATTGATGCATGTCTATCAACGTTTCCACATTGATGCATGGTAGGATGTGTTGACATACATCAATGCTAATGTAGTCATTACATGTACAAATTTGCACACCTCTTACATTTATGACACTTTTCAATCATAACCTTAGCTGTGAATTTATCAGATTGTATGATATTTTATTTGAGTGTATGTGTACCTAGACACATTTGCATGGATAGTAACAAAATTAAGATTTTCTATATCCATTGTAGCACTTAGATTAGTTTAATTATACTTTTCAATACTTTACATGTAATTTACATTCATGTTCTTAAGTAATTAATGCTATTACCCATGAGCATGTGAGTACAACCACAACGAGCATAACATATTAACACTTGGTAATCCTAGTAGTGGATATTTGGTATGCCCAGTAGTATACATTTGGTAACCTAGCAGCATTATTATAAGTTTGGAATGTGTATGGCTAGTGGGAATGGATACTGCACATTAGCATAGTTAGTTAATAAGTGGTTAATTAATTAATTTATTCAATCCTTAAATCTTCATTTAATTATCTAGCAAATAGGAGAAAATAATAAAAAATATAAAAATGAATACCTTATGCCTCAACCACACTTAATTATACACATAGTTAAACACAAGTATGGATTGGGAAAACAACAACTTATAATTACACAATTCATTATTTAAGAATATCAACAACTTAGATAACTAAGTCCATAGAATTTGAATGAATCATGTGTGAATGCTTGTGATTCGTATGGTTGGGCATAGGAATTATCCACCACTCATCATTACACAACACATCAAATGAGTTATGATAATTTTTAGCTCACTTTCCTTATTTTTCTTCTTATTCTTATTTTGCACATCTACAATACTTGCTACTACTACTGCATGAAATACTTGTCTTAGCCCAATGATTTATTTCCACCTCAACTCTAATATCCATATTTTCTAGGATAGACTTGGGAGAAATTCTCTAGCTTTGTGAGGATCAATGATAATGGATGAATCTAACACTTTGTATACTTTCCAATGATCATATACATTTGATTTCTATGGATTTTTTCAATTTATCCATCCTTGACAAAGCCTTGTATGAGTGTAGCATGATTCTCAAGCTTCTTAAAGGGGGCAACCCATCTAAGACAAAGTGTATATAGAGTAGGGCAACCCATGATTTGAATGTGATTCCATATGTCAAAATTCAATTGCCTACTAAGGGGATGCCCCATGCCCTTGGGGGTGACCTATTGTGAATCCCAGAGAGCTCCAAAACTTAACTTAAACTTCAAAAACCTACTATTCATGCATGAGAAAGACTAATGAAAAGCATGCAACAACATTTTTCTTGATCTTAATTATTTGGAATGATCATCTTCAAAATTTGAAATCCAACAACATGATAAAACTAGTCAAAGAGACCATGAAATTCTTGAAAGTAGCCTACCTTTAACATGAGTCTCATGTCTTTCTAGTGGTATTTGAAGAATTATATCTATTTATAAATTATTTGATTATTTATTTTGTTATTCTTGCCATATTATTAACATCAAGCATGGGTCACATACTTGTCTAGTGACATATCAAGGAAATAAAATTTTTTGATATTATATTTTTTTGATCATACGAAAATATAAGGAAATGCATAAGTATTGAACTAGTGAAACCCAAGGTGAAATTTCAAGGAATTAACAAATCCCTTTAATATCATACCCTTATCAAATCTTTCCTCCTTCCTTCAAAGTTTACTAATTATAGGATAATTTTAGTTTTAAATGTAATAATAATCACATGACTCTCATGGTAAGGATCTCTTATTTAATTGGTATGAAGGGATGGATGCTATGTTCTCATTGGATATACAATTACTCCTTTAACAATATAATAACATAGAATAAAATTTTCACAAAAAAAAGTTATATCCTACACATGATCGATAAACCATTTGTTTTATTGCCAAGTTGGGATGAGTTTTCTAACACTTTAGTTCCACTCAAGGACTCCTCAAAGTCTTCCATGGTCCCCAAACCATTAGGAGGAACCAAAGTCCTTCCCAAGGAAACCTCTACCTTGAGACCTCTCTCACAACCACACTATTACTACAAAGTACAACATACACTCATTTTCCTAATGCTAGAAATGCTTCATACAAATAGAAGGTATTTCCACATTACTTACATGATCATGTACAATATACATTCTTCATATGAAATTCTCCATATATATATATAGGAAGTATCACAGAATTATTGTGATGAGCGGTAGAGTATCCAACACCCAACCATATGAGATATGAGTGTTCACATGTAATCCTAGTTGAACTCCACATATAAGGCAATCTGATTATACCAGTAATTGATTAGCATTCGTGATTGTTGTCTTCCACATGAGTTAGTAAAATCAATGTGTATGGTTTAACTCACGGTGAGGTATATGATATTGATGTTGAATTGGCCATTGGGCTCTTAGTAAACATGAAGTAAAAGTAAAGGTTTTTAAATCCAAGTGATAGTAAAATAAATCTAAACTAGCCTAAGTGTTGAGTAGTCGGTGCTAATCTTCCAATCACACCTTGGACATCATGCAACTACTACTAGGATTACGAAGTATCATACTACTAGGCATACCAAGTGATAGTACTACTGGGTTACCAAGCAATCACACTTATGTGCTCTAGTTCAGTTGTACTCATTCCACTTAATGGCATTAAAGTAAATTGCACGTAATGGTAAACATTAACTATGAAAACAGTAAACAGTAAACTTATTGAAAATAGAAATAAAACTAATTGTTGCTACAATGATGTAGAGTAATCTTGATCTTTATTGCCATGCATGCAATGCATCCAAGTACATCATACTTGAATAAAGATTTCGTTCAATAATAAAACATCATACTATAGGCACACACTACTAAGTACTAATTTCAAGAAAATAAACTAAAAGAGTTCTATTACTAAGCTATCAAATCTACTATGGATCCGTGTGCCTGAGTGTTGCTTATATAGGTTAGCATGCACCTTTCATTGTCATTTATATGATAACATATGCTAAGATAAAATAATGTATCTATGACATCATAGATAAAATATCATTGTCACAAAAAATTGTATTTATCATACCCCCACAACTAACTGAAAACTCGTCCTCAAGTTAAAGCAAAATGAGGATAGAGTCCCTTACATGACACTAACTTTTATATACATGACTCTCTAGTGCCACAGTGGAGTTTACAAAATTGAACACATGACATGATAGTTTGGATGAAAAATGAGAAAAAAAAAACAAAACAAAATCTAGCGAGGTTGACTGTAGCCTTATGTTGTTCTAGGTGGCAATGGCTCTTCCATTGGTTTCTTTTCTTTATCATCAAGCTTTTGAAAT
This sequence comes from Gnetum montanum, assembly GCA_015680685.1. Classification (NCBI taxonomy): domain Eukaryota; kingdom Viridiplantae; phylum Streptophyta; class Gnetopsida; order Gnetales; family Gnetaceae; genus Gnetum; species Gnetum montanum. Next base: position 211,532 of record MNCI01006946.1, on the reverse strand, counting down.
TTGTAGTGATTCAAGAGTGCTTGAAACTTTTCTTCTTTCATTGTTGGATCATGCCATTCATGCTAATGAACTAATGTTGGATGGAGTCAGCATGTTCCATGGACATGGCAATTGTAGAAACATCTAATTGGCTTTAATGTACTATGCTACAAACTATCATCTCTCTTCTTCAAAAGCTTTAGCCTTTTCTCTAAGTTCATGGTAGTCTATTAATCTTTTGGCCAAATTTGTTAACACATATTTCTACCCCTGGTAGCCAACCTTAACTACTTCTAGTTCTAAGCTTAGTACTTGGCATTTCTAGAGAGCATTTTTTCTATCTACAAAATCCTTCTCATACAAGCATAGGTGGCTGCTACTTATTGTTTTAACTCATTTCTAGGTGATGAATCACATTGTTTCATTTGCTCTAATGTCAGGTATCTGACATCAGAGCTCAGATGTGACGTCGAATATCTAACGTTGGGGGTTATACGCTAGCTTATACATATAGCACCTAGGCTCTTAATTTGGCATGATTTTTTCATAGCTTTTTAGTCAAAGCAATGAAGCTCTTGCAATTTGTTTCTCCAAAGTTAGAATATTTTTGAGTGCATGCAGTAGGAGTCTAAGTGTGTATGGATATTTTTTTGAACACTGATGTGCCTAAGTGCAGCAGTGTGATGGGAATAAAAATGAACTCTTTTGACAATCCTTATAGCACTGAGAATAGATTAATGTTTCTTTTAATGCACTTTTCTTTAATGCATTTCAATTAAGCAATTAATTTCTAGTTGTTAATGAACATAAGCACAACCACTTCAAGCATACATATAGTGCTTGGTAACTCAGCAATGCTTAATGTTTGGTAGCCCAGCAGCACTATATGTGTTCAGGATGTGTCTAAGAAAGTGGGATAGGTACTTGTGTTAGGCTAGCTAGGCAATAGATGAATTAGATCTTCAATTACTTTATCTTTCATTCTTGTTGTAGGCAATAAAATTTATAAAACATAAAATAATAAAAATCATATACCTCACTCTAGACTAAACCATACGTGACAAAGCTATCACCAGTCCAAGTGAGAAGACAACAAACTATAATCAGAGCATAACAATCTAGATGCCCCAACTAGTCCCATCCACAGAATTTGGCCAAATCATGTGTGAACATTTGTGATTCGTATGGTTGAGTGTACGGGTGCCTGGTCACTCATCATTGGCACTGTTGCCAAGGATGGTACTAGTTATCTAGATTAGTTATATTATACAAGATAACTGTAAAGGCATTAACAATATATCTTTTCGAAAAATATTAACTCACACACACCATAAACCAATAACAATGTCTCTCTCTCATGAAAGTTACTAGGCATTGTATAGTGAACACATTCATTGAAGAAATAATGAGATATACGATGAAGAAAATTGGAGTGACCAACCTTATGCCAAGGTTTCTTATGATCATAACCACCTTGATGACACTCAAAGACTACATTCACCTAAGGTAGACAATCTTGGAGGAGACAACGTAAGTCCTAAGCTAGGGAAGGCCTCAAGGCCTAAGACTTTCTCAAAATCAAGAAACGATAAATCAAGGGACCCTAAGGAACACCATAGAAGCCATGGAAATTCTTTCAATTTGTCATCTTCCTCTTCCCCCTCAATGTCTAGTTCTGACAAAAATGAATGCATGTATAGGGATAAAGTTCCACTAAAGGTCAAAATAAAAGTAAAAATTGGACCCATAGAAACACTCACAGTCATCAACATGAACACAAGTCCAATCGTTACCATCAACCAAATAGAGATTTTCATCACAACTTGTTTGATGACGATGAACCTTCTTAGCCACTAAGAGAATGATGAAGATAATAGAGGCCATTAAGACATCTCATAGGCCTCACAAAGAGAGTCACCTACCTAAGCTTGATATGAATAATATTTCTAAATTTCCAAGAGGCTATGATTTAGATCCACAACATCATCTACAAGCCTTCCAAGATGCCTATATTTGTTACAATGTTGAAAATGAATGGAAAAATCTTAAGCTCTTTCCTAGGATACTAATTGATAGAGCTAAGTATGGTATAGATTGTTGAGACCAAATTCAATTTGACGATGGTCCATAATGATGGAACTTTTTAACAAGAAATACCAAACTTATTCGAGGGTGTCTAACCTGAGGAGATAGATCTAAGAGTGAAAGCAAGAACAACATGAACCCTTGTACATGGCCTTAGATAGATATTATGCCATACTGAATAGTTTCCCAGGCCATGGTTTCTCTTAGGAAAGGTAACTTTTTCACATCATAGATGGGCTTCGTAATGAAATAAGGAAAACCCTTGGGATGTATTCCCAAAGGCAATTATACAAGCTCCAAGCCCATTGGATCTGAGAGCTGATCAAACATGTGGCAAAAGAAGAAGGAGAGATATGAAAAGGGGAGAATGTCAAGAAATACCAATGAGGCCCAACTCTTCAATAGAAGGAGGTCTAGATCTATGGTAAGGAGAATGAAACCACTCTCAATAAGGTGGTCTCGTAATAAACCTTGCTAATACAAAAGTCTATTAATGAACTTAAAGAAAAGTTTAATAGGATGTCTGAATGGATATGTAAAAATGTTACAACTTTCATTGAGATAGTCGAGGATAGGATCATGCAAAATAATCCAAGAAATCACAATAAACAAAGGATATAGAACCAATAAATAGCTAGAAACACTTTTCGGAAAACAACAAAAGTATCTGACGAAAGTGAGGCTATAGACTCAACTACAGATGAAGACAATGGATGCAAAATCTACATATATGACCATCTGAAGGGTCATTTCCTAGTCTTGTTACATCTACAAGAGTATTGGATTGGTGTCTTAAATCTAAATTTTGTGCAAAAGAACATGCCTGGAAGATTTCCTCTCCCACAAGGTAATTATAAACAGTCCCACAACCACTTATATCATCCTAGGGGGACTTATTACAAGCCTCAACACGGTCATCAATTGCAGTGGCAAAAACCATAGTCATGGGGAAGCCCACCACCAAATCAACCCTATCTACTGAAATCACATGGATATTATATTCAACACCATGTTTCTCCAACTAGTTCTACATCCTCTACTTCAAATTCCCACTACCACTCTCCCGAGTACCATCAACCCATGACATCCCCTAAAGGATCACCACCTCGCACCTCTTACCATCCATCCTACCCTCAATATCCTCATACTCCACCTCATTATATGCCACCACCAAGGACACAGGAGGGTTTCGCACCACAATATCAACAAACAAATGCCACTTGTGCTATGAATGTGCATAGACATGCTAACACTAGTGGGTCTCAACCACAACGTAGGAAACATCCCTTCTGGAGGAAAGGCCATAAGTCAAAGCAAACCATGCATGGAACCATCACATCATCCAAGCCAACACAATGCCAATCTAGTGCAATGCCTCCCTTTTCACCACCACTGTCCTCTGATCATACATAAGGACCACCATGCATCATTACTCCAAGCTCGAATCTGAACAATGGATCTAACAATGCAGGGAGACAAACAAATCCATGCATACCATATCATGATCAAGGGTGCAATCATGGGCCATCCATCCATAACGTTAACACACCTCATACCCTAATCCACCATACATTTAACCATCAAGTATGTGATCAACAATTTTTCTACCTAGCCGCCACACCACAAATAGACACCCAGTGGTTAGGGCATGGATGGTTACCAATGTTTCATACATGCATGGATCATATTTATCCACTTATTAATCCTTTTCACGGCCAAATGTTCAGTCATAGGGATCACTCCCCATTCTAATCTTTAGGATTCTTAAGTGTTTTTCATCATTTTGTTTTACACATTTTTTTTTGTTTTACAACTTTTTATTTTACACATTCTTTATTTTACATCTTTTTGTTTTCATGTTATTAATCTTTTCTAATTTTTGTTTTACACCAACGTTGGTACATTTGCTATTTCTTCAATATTTTACACCTTCTTTCATATTTTCTTTTATTTTATTATGGTGTGACTTTCTAACTTTTTGTTAATAAGTGCCAAGTATAGTGGTAATGCGTTGCTTAATGATGGTATGTACTATTTTTTTATTTGATTATTGGTGTCTAGATTCTGGCTTTGAATTTTGTTACAGATGATTAGGACATCATGCAACAAGCAATGAGTCCATAGCATCCATCCATTCACAAACTCTATGGTTTTCCTTGTTCTGGAAACATATAATCCCTTTTTCATTGACAAAACCTTAACAAATTTGTGACTCTGGTAGTTTCTGAAATTGGAAAGGATTCAAAGGATTAAACAAGGTGTGACTTCAAGGGGATTTGATATTCTTTGTGCCTTTCTATTTGCCTGGGTGCATATGTGTTTTCATGGACTTCCTACTATTTCATGTCAACCAATATAGGAAGTTGACTAAGTATTTGCATGGTGTGGTTCTCATCAAAAAAAAACAATGGGAATTCAAAGCACATTGCTTAGACAAAATAAATTCATATTTCTTTACATGGTGTGGTTCTCATTTCAAAAAAAAATAATGAAAATTCAAAGCACACCCCTTAGACAAAATAAATGAGCTATAAGCACTAGTTATGGAACTAGAAAGACATGTTACCCATGCCTGAAGGTCCCCTCTAACTAAGGTCCTTCCTCACTTCCTACTTCTCTTTTCTTCTTTTATAAGGAATGATGGTTGTTCTATGGGAGCACTCTTGTGTCTTAGCGGGATGGACTGGTCTTGGAATGACGATGCGAAGTCACTGAACAAGGTTGGTTTTGGTCTGGAGTAATGATGGATCCTATCAAGTCATTTAACCACAAAATCCACAAGGGACTTCATGTGACCTTAATCAGGGACTCCATTCCACTCTCTCTCATCCATCTATGCTTTCCATGTTTCACCTCACCATCAGTTTCATGTTCCTATTTGATGTCTTGGTTTGATGTGTCGAAATTCTTAGTTAGTTTCTTTTGGGTTTTTGTACTTAACCTTCTATAACCATTAATCATCCACGAAGCCCACAGACTCTTTGGTTTGAAGTTGTGCAAGGGCATGTAAGGCCTATGCCTACTTTGGGGAGGACTCACTTACATAGCTATTGGTTGGATTAATTAAGTTCTTTATCCTTAGACACTCTTACAATCAAATTATTTTGTTTACCTCATCAATGACATCCAATTATGCACATCTTCACAACATTTTTTAGCGAACTTTCCTTTTTATTATTGTAAATTCTTACATCCTCTTCAAATACTACGTTGTGTTGAACTTTTTTCAAATTTAATGGACCGCTTATCTATTCTACCCTATTTGTCAGCCTTCCCGCTAACACTACTAAAAGAATCAATCTACCATAATCACAACCTAGATAAGTATAACCATCAATGAGATAAGGCACTTACCAACTCTGTGTTACATATGGCATACTAATTTGCAATTTTGTTGTGATTGTAGTGGAAAGCATGGACTACAAGCAGGACTATCTTCACTAAGGATGATGTGGTAGTACCACACAATGAGGATCATTCATGATCGTGGGTTCTTCTCTCTCATTCTTCAGCTACCAAGAGGCGTTGGGTGTCAGTTTTATCCATGGTGTTCACTTCTCTTATCATGAACACCTAATTTTGTAAATATTTTAACTCTATACACTTAGGCACTCGGATTTTGTTTGTTCCATATAAGTTAGTTTGTATGTCAGCCAATAATCCCATACCTATCCAATATTTTGTAACTTGTTCCTCCTCTTCTTCACTCAAGGACAAGTTTTCATTCAGTCATGGGGTTATGATGAATCACATTATTTCATTTGCTCTGACATCAAAGCCTAGATGTGGCATCGAGTATCTAACATTGGGGATTATACGCTAGCCTATAAATATAGTTCCTAGGCTCCCGATTTGGCTTAGTTTTTCATAGTTTTTCAGTCAAAGTAGTGAAGCTCTTGCAGTTTTTTTTCTCTAGAGTTAGAATATTTTCTGAGTGCCCATAGCAGAAGTCTAAGTGTGTATGAATCTTTTTTTGAACACTAATGTACCTGAGCATAGCAATGTGATTGAAATAAAAATGAACTCTTTTGACAATCCTTGTAGCACTGACAATAAATTAATATTTCCTTTAATGCACTTTACATTAATGCATTTCAATTAAGCAATTAATTTCTAGTTATTAATGGACACAAGCATGACCACTTCAAGCATACATACAGTGCTTGGTAACCCAACAACACTTAACATTTGGTAGCCCAACAGTTCTATATGTGTTTAGGATGTGTCCAGGAAAGTGGGACTCATACTTGTGTTAGGCTAGCTAGGTATTACTTTACCTTTCATTCTTGTTGTAGGTGATCAAATTTATAAAACGTAAAATAATAAAAATCATATACCTCACTTTGGACTAAGCCATACATGACAAAGCTACCACTAATCCAAGTGGGAAGACAGCGAATTGCAATTAGAGCATGACGATCTAGATACCACAACTAGTCCTATCCACAGAATTCCATCGAATCATGCATCAATGCTTGTGATTTGTATAGTTGAGCGTAGGGGTGCCTCGCTGCTCATCACTAGGCCTACTTGCTATAACATGGCCAAACTAGCATAATGGAGGTTTGCTAATGCCATGTATTCTTTCAAATCCACTATCTACAGGTCTTTATTTTTCACTTCCGCTTAATAATGCTAGGCCATGCTGTCCAAGATGGGTTGCCAATCAGGATTTTGTACTACAATAGAATTAATTTTGGCCTTTTTCATCTAGATCTCTTTCTCATTTATCTACTTGTACATGCCCACTTGATCTCAGAAGTGTTCTTTGAGCCTCTCATTCTTCTTTGCCTCATTCTACGATGCGCTAATTTCAATAGCTAATTTCTATCTATTGACACGTACCTCCTCCATAGAGAGGGTTATGTTTTCTCTTACAAGGTGGCTTATATCTTGGTTAACCCTCATTAGTTGCTCTCTCAACTAATGGATACTTTCTTCTAGAATATTTTTCTACTTTTGTACTATGATCAACCTCATGTTGTTTGCAGTGAGTTGTTTGTTTTATTCCTATAAGGCATGGGCATATGATTAGGCTTTGCCTACTAAATCATTTTATATTACCTTTTCTTTCTCATCTACAATGGATTTATTATTCTTAAGGAGGAAATTGATCTGCTCAGTCCTAAATTCTACTATCTGATCTAGTGCTATGAATTGAGTTGGATATCTCCTTTTTGTTCTTAGGGCTACAAGCTCTTTTTGTAATTGGCAAAGCTCATTCTTAGCATGCTCTACCTTGGTTTCGGCCATGATTAATTTTCCTTTGGTGGCAATTAATTCAAATTATATTGTAGTGACATCACTAGAAATATTAAAGAGATCTATCATAACTTGTCCTATCTGCAATAGTCTATCTAACACATCTTCATGTTCTACAGGAGTCATAGAGGTACCAGCTATCATTTGAGCATCTCTGGTTCTAGAAATATTAGTTGGTGGTATAATAGGTACATTAAATGATTCTTTGATGTGATTTTTGATCACTTTTGCAACTCTTACTACATCATGGTCCTGCATGACCATAGCTATGGCTCCTTCTCCAAATTCACGCACCACTTTGAACGATGTAGTGTTCTTGGAAATCTGTTGTGACCGCTGGGCCTCTCCTTCTAACTATAATGATATTTTTCCATTGGCAAGGTTGGTTGGAATGGTTGGTCTAACTACATCATCAATAATTTTGAATAGATTAGCCTCTTCTCTTGTTCCCCAACTAATAGTTTTTACAATTTGCTGTAGATGACTCATTGAAGGTTTGTAATCTTGTGGTGGAAATGGTGGAACATGTGGTTGTTGATGCTATTGTCTTGTGGTTTAGGTAGTCTCATAAGTGCCTAGTTGTTCTTCTAATTGGTCCTTATTAGGAGGCACTAGCTTAAGCATTTTAGCATAGGAAGCATTATGTGCCTTCCCTAATGCATCATTTGTATACCCTAGGATGCTAGCTCATTTACATAACTTCTAAATAAGGCATGAGAATGAAAGTGTTAATTTTCATGCCTTCTTCTCCTTGAACTAGCTTTTTATTTTTGTAAAGTAGAGGTGAGTGATTTTTGCATTGAATTTTCCCATTAATATTGCACTCCCTCTAGTTGCATATGTAGAAATTTGATTCAATCTCTTAGTAGGAAACATGTGATAAGTGTCAATTTTAAAATAGATCTGTTCTTCTATAGTTAATTCAATATATTCTTTATCTTCCTTGCCATACACCCACTACAACCACAACTTCCTAGTGTCTATGTCAAATCTAGTTGATATCTGTGCCACCTTTGCTCCTTGATTAGGCACATTCAATACCTCTATAATTACCTTAACTAAGTAAGATACCGAGATTCCTTCAATCTTGATGGTAGCATCAACTTCTCGATTTTGCAAAAATTGGAGTGTTTCTCCAAGATACCACTCTCCATTTTTTGTCAGAGTAGGCCACAAAAGAGATGACTAAAGTTAGGCCTTAACAGCTTCTAGAGAAAATTCCAAAAATGGACCAAAGTTGAGTTCCACAATGACTGTTGACATGATGGATTTTTCCTTAATACCCTGAGGGCATTCAGGTAATAGTGTAAGCTTTTGTCCCTAGATGGGCATGCCTGGAACATCCACTTTTTCTTAAGCAAATTGCTCTATGATAGGAGTTTGTTGATCAATGTTGAAGGATTGTGCCTCCTGTTCTCCTTATTTTGCTTGTAGATTTTCCTCACTTGCTTATCCTCTTCACAACCCCATGGTATTTTGCTTACCAGTTGTGGAATTTCCCCTTTTTCTTTTCTTTTTGGAACCATCTACAATCAATCAAGGGTTTAAAATTACTAAAGTATTCTCGTAAATAAGCAACAATTTGATACCTTACTCATACCCTTAGTTATATCAAGTTCTTAGTTCATTATGATTGTAGAGTTAGAAAATGTTTCAATAAAAACTCCATTAGTACTTTAAATGAGTGACATGATCAATTAGAAGTCTTCTTAAAGTTTTTTTAGCCTTAACATGAGTGATTTACTTTAAAAATTATTAATATGTTTTCTTAGATTTACCCCTATAATACCTTCTAATTATTAGCAATTTTGAAAAAATTGACTTAAACTTCCCTTACTAACATCCCCACCATCCCTTTCCCACCTTGTCCCCCCCACCCACCCCCCCAACTAAGGTGATTACTCTGAAATCAAGTAGATTCAAAAATCACGCAAATTGGGACAATAATGAGCAAGTTATGGACGTTAGAAGATGGATTGTTAAAGCTCTTAGCAATAAAGAAAAATTGGCAATAACTCCCTTCTAATAAAATTTAGATATAAAAAATTTTTCTAACTCCCTCATACTATATATAGTTTTTATGGGTGTGATATCATAAATGCAACATCATAGATGTGATACCGTAAGTACCTACGATATCATAGATATGATGTCATCATAGAAAAAATCAAAATTTTGAAATGTTTTTCTCAAAAAAAATTGCATCCCATAGGATAGTTGGAAGATATGCATCATGTTGAAAGGGTCTTGATATGGAGATGATGCTTTAGTTGTGAAAAATAAGCATTGAAAGTATATGATTAATAAATCTTGGGCTATAAAAGAATATGAATTATTGATGGAATGGATGAGAAAGACAACAATGTTATGTTATTATAATGGATCGTGCGAATGATATGGGAAATATTTATTGTTATTTATTGGAATTGGAAGGCTCAAGATGATGTGGAATCACTTGGCATGTATAAGATACAATAGTTATACAAGTGGGTCCTCCACAAAGTAGGCTCCAACCCTTAATGCCCTTTTATAACCATGCCTAGAAGTGTCCTTAGGCACTTAAGGAGTTGAATGTAATGCATACCTGTTTAGCAAGACACACATGTTAGTACCACAATATTAGGAAAATAACACTATGCTATATAAAATCATAAGTTATGATTTTTCAAACAGTGAGATGAAATGGGCTTAGAAGAGATTGCAAAAATTAGGGTATGAGGTGTCGTATCATAGGCATAATGAATTCTTGTGTTTTATTAGTGGTTAAGGTAATCATTAGCCTTTCTGTACAAGATTTGAACTGAGTCTAGACCACATCTAGTGACATCACATCATGTCATCTCATGAAATTACAATTGTCAAACTATCAATGTTAAAAGGAGCATCATCACTTAGCATCTGGTCTAAGGGAGGAGTTTATTCATGGTACTTTATTTTTATTTTTACATTTCTAAAAAGCTACCTACCTTCAGGCATTGGTAACATATCTTTTATTTGCTAGTTGTGTCAACATTTTACAATAGCACTTATTTTACTCTTACTCCCATTTTTCATTAGATCTACAAGGATATAATACAACCTTAGTAACACAATGGAACTTACATTAATAATCCAAAAAGAATCCATAAGTCCCCTTGATGTCACACCCTTTTCATTCCCCCTTGGTTCTTTCACTTTTCTGTCCAAGCATAATGATCACAAGTGTATTCTTATTTTGATGATGGAAAGAATATCATTATGGCCATGGTAAGAACCTATTATTAATGGAATGCATGGATGAATGATGTAGGCTCATTGTGCAAATAATCAATCTCTTATGACTTAATAACATAGAGAAATCTTCATCTTATTGGGCTACATTTTACCTTCATCTAAATGTGTTTTATTACTGAGCAAAAATTATTTACAAAGGGTTTGAAATAAAGTATAAAAAATGGGCAAGAAGGTAAGACTTATGAAAAATTATAAAGAATGAAAAATGTTAAAACATTAAAAAATATTTAAAAATGTGAAAAATTGAGAAAATGAAAAAGTATAAAAGAATGAGAAAAATGTAAAAAAATGTGAAAAATGAAAATAATTGTAAAAAGAAAAAAGAAAAATCAATAAGGTACCTATGATTTTAAATGGACACTCCCACGACTATTATGAAGATCAGGGAAATGGAAGATAGAATAAGTGGAAGACTACTGAGTAGGTTGCGTAGATTCCTTTAAGTACTCATAGTATGGTTTGACTTGTTAGATATTGACAAGGATAAGCTTATGTGGGCTAGATGGGTGATGAATATGTAAGGTAGTAGATGAATAAGTGGTATGTACTATGTATGGTCCCTTCCAAAGTGTCTGAAATTTAGCCTTGTGGGGTAATTGACTAGGATTGTAATAGAGGACCTTGTAGCCTAGTTGTATGATTTCTTATTCATGAATCATGCCTAATTTTGGAGTAGTGCTTATGCACTTCACTACCCATAAGTGCTACTTGTCTATTTTCATCTAAAATATTTAGATTCATTAAATGTTTCTTTTGTGCTAAACTCAAATCCAGGTCAAGTTCACTAGCAATAGCCAAAGTGTGAAGCTCTGCCTAGATTGAAAGTGTCGACAATTTACCATAGACTAACTCATATGGGGTATACCCAATAGGTAATTTTTAGGATGTTCTATAGGTCCATAGAGCATCGTTTAATTTCATACTCCAATCATGTCTTAACCTACTAATCATCCTAATGAGTATTCTAGTAATTTCACAGTTAGTAACTTCACCTTGACCATTTTCTTACTGATGATATAGTGTTGTTAATTTATGGCTAACCTTAAGTTGTTGCATGAGTTTCTTGAAGGTAGCACTGGTGAAGTGGGTCCCATTATCTAATATTAGCATTCTAGGTACTCCAAATTAGTTCACCGTATGTTGTTGAAAAAACTTGGTAGCTATTTTTGTGGTACAGTCCTTCATTACTACTACCTCTATCCACATTGTACAATAATCCACAGTCACAATAATGTATGATTTTCTATTTGACATTAGTTAAATGGGCATCATAAAATCAATTCCCCAAATATCCAAAGGCTCTAGCTACTATATCCAGTGTTGTGGCCCTTCATATCTAGCCATAATTCCTCCATCTCTTTGGCAACATTCACATGATTGGGAAAAAGTGTGGGCATCTTTGAATAGAGTAGGCCAAAAGTAGCCTACCATTAGTAATTTAAGTGTTGTTCTACACCCTGCATAGTGGCCACCACATGGACCTTCATGAACATCTTGTAACACTCTTTTCTGGTCATGATCAAGTACATACCATCTAACAAGCCCATGTGCACAAATCTTGTATAGGTTACCATTTATTTCCATGTATTGTTTATCTTTGTGAAGGAATTGTTCACATTTTTTTCTATTTCATTTAATAGGAAGCTCTTATGTGGTGAGATATGTGAGGTACTCTGTAGTCCATGGTTTTTCTATTGAATTTACAACCATTGCTATTCTAGTGAAGAGGCCCTAATCAAGAAATTGGTCTGATTAAGGTTCTACTAGGTTGTTTGCATCCCATTTCAACCTTAATAAATGATCAACTACAACATTTTCTATCCCTTTTTTATCAATCATTGTGATGCCAAACTCTTGAAGAATCACAAGACATTTTATCGCTCTAGCATTAACCATTGGCTTGGTCATTAAAAATTGGATGGCACTATGGTCTGTGTGGACATAGATCTAATAATCAAGCACATAATGTCTGAATTTTTCAAGTGCATAAACCATGGCCATTAGCTACTTTTCAGTTTTGGTGTAGTTTAGTTATGCTCCAGTGATGCTCCTACTAAAATAGTGTATGTAGTACAGTCTCTTCTGATCATCAAGTTGTGTCAATACTACACTAAGTGCATAGTTAGAGGCATCAATCATGATATGAAAAGGCCTTGACCAATACAAAGCTTGAAGGATTGGTGTGTCAACTAACTTCTGTTTCAAATTTTTGAATGTCTCTTCACATGACTAAATCCACTCAAAAGGTGCATCCTTCTTTGTGAGTTCTACCAATAATTTGGCTATTTTTGAGAAGTTTTCAATAAATCTTTTGCAGTGTCCCATATGACCCAAAAAGGATCTTACATCTTTTACTATCTAAATTCTTTGAGTTATATTTTGGATGATTCTGATTTTCTTAGGATCTACCTCTATACCCATTTAGGATATTTTGAGTCCTAGTACTATGCCTTCTTGGACCATAAGATGGCTCTTCTGCAAATTTAGCTTTACATTAGTTCCAACACATCTTTTAAGTACTTGCTCCAATCGGTCTAAGGATTTTTTGAAATCTAGCTCATATGTGGAGAAATCATCCATGAAGACTTCAACATCATTACCTATATACTTTTGGAAGATGCTTCAAACTAGTCTCTAGAAGGTTGCTAGCGCATTACACAAACCAAAAGGAATCTATTTGTAAGCAAACATTCCCCATGGATTGTATCTGTTGTACCCATCTAGAAAACTATAGCATCCATGTCCTAAAATTATGTCCAGGACTTTATCAACAAATGGTAATGGGAAATGATCCTTAAACATGGCTAAATTCAACAACTAGAATTCAATGTAGAGGTATCATTTTCCTTCCTTCTTTTGAACTATCACCAAAGGGCTTACCCATTCACTTTCTGTAATTTAATAAGTGAATTCTACCTTTAGCAACTTTTCCAATTCTTACTTGACTACCTCCTTGAGTTTAGGATTAAGTCTTTGTTGGGGTTGGCATTTTGGTTTGATTACATGATCAATGTAGATCCTGTGTTGGTAAATTTGTGGATCAATTCCTATGACCTCATCATAAGACCATGTAAATGTTGTAGGCCATATGTTGAGCACATCCAGTAGTTTCCCTATTTGTTCCTTGTCTAGGTTGGCATTGATAATTACTAGCTTCTTGTTATTCAAAAATTTGTATTCTAATGTTGCTTATAGGGCTTTCAATTCCAGCAGCTATGGTTTCATTGTGTCTAGGATTTCCAAGTGTCCCTAATCTATTTCTTCTTCCTGATTGTTCTAAGGATAAAAGTGTTTGTTCCTTAGTTGTTCCAACTTATCTATTTATATCACGTAGGTACTAATGATCTATTCTTCTAATTCCATGTACTTATCATATTAGATTTCTTCACTAGCAATCAACCACTAGGTGCCCTCTTGTTGGATGGTTGCTGCATATAGGCAATTTTGCACATAACTTGTTTCTACACATTGATTGCATGCCTTAGTCTCTTTTTGTTTAATGGCCCAAATTCTTTGCATGTAATTACACCCGTGATCGTTGTATGTAATACATGAAACCCTTTATCTATGTATAATTCTAGCTTCATCTTCCTTGAAAATTTCCAAGGATAAATCACAAATTTCAAGCTTAGCATTCATGATGCTAAGCCAAGCTCTTCCCATGATAATTTGGAACTCTCCCTTATTTTTCTCCACATGAATTACTAGAAAATCAATAAGATAGGACCAACCACTAATGGTGGTAATCACAACATTCACTTGTCTAAGTGAAATTGTGATTGATTAGTCTGCAAGCTCTAAATAGATGTTACTTTTCTGTAGTGGTAGGAGGTTCCAAGCCTAGTACATGTCTTGAGATATCATATTTACTCCAAACCTAGAATCTAATAGATCTTTGCATAGTTTTTATCCTATAATTTGAAGATAAATCAAGGGACTTCATGAGTTAGTTCTTTTCTATGAAAGAGCCCCTACCTTGATCTAATGGGTTACTATTTTTGTGAGCATGACAATTATGATGTTTGAACCTAATGAAGTTGGAAGCTTATTGCATTGGAAAGGACTTGATGTGAATGGGGTAAAGTTAGATGTGTTCCCCTTCCACTAACTCTTCTTTATACTAGTTTTGAAGAAGGGTCATATCTTGGGTTGAGACTCATAAGTAGCCTTCCTCTCATGTGTATTAACTACCCTTATAGCACTTTCTAGCTGAGGTTATGATGGCAAGTTCCCCTACATAACAACAGGTGTCACTAATGGCATAGGACTAAAGTGTTGAGTAGAAGGTCCAGCTATTGGTGGATGCATGTATAAGTTGGAATCAGTCCTTGGCAACGTCAATCTATGGTATTCTGCTGAATAATCCTATGGGGTTTGAACATATGCACAATCAGGCAAGACTGAATGTTGGACATAGTATCAATAAGGATAAATTTGTTAATATGGATATTGTCAGCACAATGATGGCATGGCCCATAATTGCAACTATTACCACTACTAATGGTACTACTCATGTGGCTACGACAAGGCTCCACTAGGATAGTACGTTGGTTGAGGTTGTCATTTGTAGTTACCTTGAGGATAAGATAACTGTTTGGGCATTTGCTTTTGAACAAATCATGGGTTAAGTGGATATGCCCTAGTTTCTTGCAAATATATCATGACTGGACAACATCCCTTAGGATGTTCATACTGGCACATGATGCAACCTTCATCATTTGTGAAGCTAGTGTCTAAGTACCCAACTACTAAAGCAACTTTTCCCTTTTGTCCAAAGTCCTTCTTCTTCTTTTTGTCTATGCCTTAATTGAGTGCTTATTTTTCTTTCTCCTTCACAATATTTAGTGTTGCTATACATTGTTCATCTACTGAATTCCACATTTTTGCTACTTGTGCTACTACATTGGTAACAAATTTTTGAATCATCAATGTCTCTTTCCTGATGACCTAGTCCAAGGTTTCTTCCTCTTGGATATCATATGCTTGTGCCTCTCTTTTTGAGATTAATGGATCCTTGTTGTATTTTTCAATTGATTCCCTTTTTCTAAGTTCTCCTTCTTCTTTTGCTACTTGATTGATGAGTCTTTGAATTCGATGAATGGTTAATTCTAATATTCTTCCTTGGGCATAAACCCCAAGGGTCTCTGTTGTTTTACTTCTCATCCCATCTATGATGTGCCTTTGCTATTTCTTTTATGAAAATCTATGGCTTGGGAATCTATGTAATAGTGAATAATATCTACCCATTGTTGCGTCAAGGGTCTCATGAGTCCCTTGTTTCCAATTCTAGATTTCCTTTCTTAGGTTCGACACTCATGAATATGTTTGATATTTTTCATTGAAAATTCTGAGCATGGTACTCTAATGTCTAATAGATTTAGGTTCTAATAACTTGTATTACCTTTCTACTTCCTTTACAAGTGTTCTAGGAGACAACTTCAATTTGTACCAGTCACTCTCTATGTTTTGAAGGGCACAGACATCATGGAATGCTTGAAGATGATGTTGAAGATTATCATTGTAACCTCCAAATTAGGGCATGTTATTTATATCTAGTCATTTGATTCAGCTATCTCTCATATGCTTTCTTGGTGATGAGCGGTGAGTTACCCCTACGCCTAACCATACGAATCATGGGTGTTCACACGCAACTTGGTCGAATTCTGCAGACTACAAGCACTTATGTACACTGAATTCTAGCCAACAAAACCTTAGTTAGAACAATCGTTGTCTTCCCAATCTCACCTATGATATTCTACAGCGATGATTGAGTGAGATTGAGGTAAATGATTTTTATCAATTTTCTTTTTATCTTTAAAGGTCTAATTCTTTTAATGTAGGAAATGGAAATTTGTGTAATTTGTAATTGTTCTACTTTATTAATTAAATCTCCCTAGCATAAGCAACTGATCCCATCTTCCATGCGCATCTTGAGCATATCCTAACCACTGTTGGGTTACCAAACGTTAAGCATCACTAGGTTACAAAGTGTTTGATATATGTTCAATATGGTCATGCCTATGGTTCTCATAAAATATGAAAAGGACAATAACCGTAAAGGAATAACAATAAAAGCATTTGCAATTATTTAAGCATTGAAATATGAAAATGTTTTAATGCTTAAGTGATTAAATCCAAATGCTACAAGGAATGCTCGAAAAGCTCATCTTTATTGCCGATCACGCCAATGGGCTCGGGTACATTAATGCTCGAATGAAGAGCTATACACCTTTCTCACACCTACTACAAGCACTTGGGAAATATTCTAACTTACATGAAAACAAACTACAAGAACTTTGCTACAACTACCAAAAAGATGCCCTAAATGTTGCAAGTGCGTGCATATTTAAAGCGGAAGATAGACTCTAGTTAACAAGGTCATGTTAATGCATGAATGCATGCGTCGACGAGCTCACATCACCATGGCCACATCAATGAGGCACCATTGACATAGCCTAGTCAACTCATCAACTAAACACTTCATCATACCCTCATGACTGAGTGAAAACTCACTCTCGAGTTTATTACAATTTGGAAGGTATGAAGTTATTGACGGTACACACAACAAAACACATTTACATACACACTAACTCTATTAACATATTAAGTGCCATGGTGTATGGTAAAATAAATTACAAAATTGTGGTGTCCATAGATAATGAAATTAAACACCTTGACAGCCAAACTGCTAAAGTTGCTAGAGAAGGTCACACAATTCCTAGTGGCGGTGGTTCTGATGGGCCTTCACCAACTTCGAGTGCACACGTCAATTGAGGCATTGATGATGGTTGTCCTATAGCTGTTGCAACTTCTGGAGGTAATCGAAAAGCCTCCAACAACGCCCTCATCTTCTTCTCTTTACTTCTAGGATCATTCACCATCTAGGCAGCTTCACCAATGTGTGCTAGAATGGGAACATCCCAAGGACATGGAAGTGCAAGAAAGAGCTCCTTCAAATTGAAAAACCAAGAAATGAACTATTTTCGTTCAATATCGAATGCTCAGATCGGTGTTTGCAGTTGCTGGTAGTCATTCATTCATCCGGCCAAGTTCTCTACAGTTGCGTGTTGTTCTTTAAAACAGGTGCAAAGAACTTCAAGTTTCACATTGGCTATTTCTAGATTTTTCTTTGTCTCTTTATGTGCTTGGAACTTGCCCTCATATAAAGAATATGAGGTGGCCACTTTTTTCTCTAAGTTTGATCATGGCCTTCTAGCTATCAACATAGCCAAGTTTGCATAATGAAGATTGGCTAACTCCATGTATTCCATCATCTCTTCACTCTGTAGCTCTTTGAGATGGATCTCAGCCTGGTTGTAGGCATTCAATCCATCGAAGATGGGTTGCCACACCTCACCTCCTTCCCTGAGCTATTAGAGTGTTTGGTTCATTTTAGCCTTTGCAACTTGAATTTCTTTTTCATTAACTTCCTTCAGCAAACCCACTTGGTCCCTATAATGATTTTTTACTCGTTCAAACTTAAGGGCCTTATTTTTCCAAGCGGTAATTCCAATAGTTAATTTTTGTCACAAGGCTCGAACTGCCAATCTCCTTACATCAATGTTTACCCTAGCTAGCTCCTCCTACTGTTGATGGATAAAATTCTTCATGTGTTAATTTTCATCACCAACATTTCACAGGTGATAAACCTCTGTGATCAACCTAACATTCTCCTGGGGAACCTCTACCAAGTCCCTGTTTAGATGGTAAGAATGAGCATCTATTAAGGACTTATCAAAGATTGCTGACTCTCGCTCGTTCTCAATCATCTGAAGTTTGGTTTGAAGTTGTTGAAAAGCTTCATCCTTGGTGAGTTTGCAGTTGAGGAGAGCTGGATCAGCAAGTTGGGCCCTCAGTTGGGCAACTTCCATAGCTAAGCATTGATAATCTGCCTGGGCTACTTCAAGTTGCCCCTCCAAGATGAGACACTTGCCCCTTGCTGAGAGCAACTCCGATTGAGTGGCAGTGATGTTGTCTAGAAGATCAAAAACAACTAGAAGTAGTTTCTTGGTTCCCACTAGTCGATCCAACAATTCGTCATGTTGGGCTACATTGATTATGTTACGTTGAGTTCCTATAGATGTCTGTACATCTCCAAGTCCATGTACATCTGGTATATGCACCGTAGGTGCATTAAGAGCTGTAGCGATTGTATCAACAACCACTTCTGCCGCAACCTCTTGTCCTTGGTGTTGCATTACTAGGACAGTTGCCCCCTCTCCTTCCTCCAAGCGCACCAAGAAAGTAGTGGCATTTCCTAAAATTTCAGGAAATAGTTGTTGGGTGGACACCATTACTTCTCAAACACTAGAGGTCGTTCTTGTAGGCACTTGTGTTTGTGCAGTAGAAAACATCAGCCCTTCTTTCTCCAGCAGACTTACAAATCAAGCCACTTTTTTAAGATGGCTCATTGTAGGGCAGTACATCAAAGGGCCTTCTCCACTGCCAGTTCCTGCTGATTGCTCTTATTAGCTCAGGAGTGATTGTTAGATCTCACGTATGTGTTCTACGATCATTTGTGAGCTCGACCTTGTTGTTTGTGCCGACGGTGGAGGTGGTTGCTACTCTTCCCTTATCTATGTTGTGGCAGGAGCCTTTTCTTTCATCATTTCGCACCACGAGGCAATTGGAACATGATGAAGTGTATCATTAGCATAGCGTGCTATCCCTGCTTGTTTGCACAACTTTCTGATTAGGAAGGGAAAGGGTAGAGCTCACCTTCCATGTTCATTTTCAGCAAAAAAAAAAAAATCAATTTCAAGGAAAAGTAACTGTGGAAGGTTAATGAGGAACTTCCCACTTAGAGTGGCACATGCATGAGCAGAGAAGGTAGTGATCTTGCTAAGCCTTACCATTGGATTCAAGTGGTAAGACAAAATTTTTGAGTAGACACTCTCTACGGTGGTTAGTATGCCAAACTCCTTATGTTTTATCCCATAGCACCATCTGATCCACTCCCATTTCACCTCGAGGTCTACTTGTTTTGGAATCTTTGCCACATCAGCTCTAATCTCAAGCAACCCAAGAGCTTGCACGATTACTTCTGCAGAGTAAGATACATGAATGTCCTTGATTCTTACTTTGGACCTCGATTGCTGATTCGTCCAAAAGAGATAAGTTTCTCCTAGGTGCCATTCACCACTGGAGGTGATGATTGGCCACATAGGAGAATTTTGTAGTTGGGTTTTGACTTCTTCTAGTGCATTTTCTAGAAACAATCCAAAGTTTAACTCCTGAAAGACCATTTTTTGTAGCTCCCTCAGCTTAATAGCATCAATATAGGCTTGGGTCAGGGTGACACCAAGCTGTGGTGCTACCACTGGAGTCTCATCCCTTTACGATTGTTCACCAGAGACGTCCTCTTCAAGAATATGATAAACAGATTCCATGTCATGTCCTTCACGAAGAGGGCCAGTTGCATGTGAGCCCTCCTCATGCTCTTAAGATCGTGTTCCTCGTTCTCTTCCCGTTCTAGGTTGCTTGTCCCTTGGTTGGGACAGTCCTTCTCCCCTTAGATGCCTCGATTTAGGTGCCATATGCAGTCACAGCATAACCATGAATTAAAATGTGTATAAGTTGCTCAAAATGGAAATAATACACCTTCTCATTTTGGTGAAGCTATGACATTAGCACGTGCATCTTGTTAGGTTCCCTGGAGTGTAGTTGAGGGGTTGAAAAAATAATAAAACATAATGAGTTGCAATTTATAGTTGTTTTGTTGTTTTTTTTTTTATTATCTATCCCCTAAGAGGTGTTAAATTCTTTGATAATCATAATAATTATAGACCTCACACNCCCCCCCCTCCACGATGTAGAGCATACCTCCGGTAGCAAAAGGATCAAAGAATGGTTGGATTGGGACATGTAGTAGAAATGGTATGTGCTTGGTAAGAAGACTTGACAGAGAAAAATGAAAAAAAAAACTCTGATTGCTTTGTGAACTAATGGACAATTTTCAAAGGCACAACGTGGATATATATAGTATTTTTGTCATGTGTTGACGGGGCCACATAAATGAGGCTACGTAAACGTAGGTGGATGCGTATACAGGGCCTAGTTGACATAGTTATTTAGCTTAGTTGACCTGCATTGACCGATGAAGTAAGAGCCCAAATCTTTGGATTGGAACACAAAGTTGAGGTGATTTAAGAACTTAGAGACTAGAGAACCATTTAATAGAAAGAGAAAGGAAGATTTTCATCAAAAGAAGAGTCAAAGGTAGGAGAATGTCATAATATGGAACTTTGCGGGTGAAGAGCCATGCGATGGGTAGAATGGAGATGATCGATGAATTATACCAAAGGGAAAGGAGATTAACAATTAGGACCAAAGGATATGCAAGTGGGTCCTCCCCATAGTAGGCATTAGCCTCAGTTGCCCTTGCACATCGTCAACATAGGAGTCCGTGGACCCCATAGTTAACTAATGGTTACCATAAGTTAATGCTCACACCATGAGAACCAGTCGAAGAATTTACGAGTTCAAGCAAGGCATGATAGATGAGAAAAACATAAAGCTGGTAGTGAGGTGAGTCATGGGAAGTAATTGATGAAGAGAAAGGAGTGTGAAATGGAATTCCTAATGTTTGTCACATGAAATCCCTTGTGAAGTGTGTGGTTAAGTGACTCAGTAGGAGCCATCCTCAATTCAAACCCAAAACCAACCACACTTAGTGACATCACAGTAACATTCAAAGACTTAGTCCATCCCCTTTAGGCACATGAATGCTCCCACAACAACTACCATTCCAACACGAGTGAGATAGAGGAAGTGAAAAAGGGCTATAGTTAGAGGGGACAAAAGAAGTCCCATAACGAGTGCTTGTAGCCCATTAGAAGCAGTCGAAGGGATGTGCTTTGAATTCCCATGCATTTTTTTTTTATTTCTTTTTTTTTTATTTTTGTTTATGGGAACCACACCAAAGACCCATGCATTTTCATATGCATTTGATCCAAGAGATGTGCTTTGAATCCTCATTTTTATTTTTATTTTCTCAAATGATGAGGACCACACCATGCAAGGACAAATTTCCAATGAACTTCCTATTATGGAAGGATATTGGAGTGGTAGGAAGTCCATGAGGACACTCTCATAGACAAGGGAATAGAAAAGTAT
This sequence comes from Gnetum montanum, assembly GCA_015680685.1. Taxonomy (NCBI): domain Eukaryota; kingdom Viridiplantae; phylum Streptophyta; class Gnetopsida; order Gnetales; family Gnetaceae; genus Gnetum; species Gnetum montanum. The sequence continues at coordinate 189,818 of MNCI01006946.1, read as the reverse complement.
GATGAATGTTGCATTCCCCTTGAAGTCACACCCTATTCAAACTGTTGGGTCCTCCTCAAGTCTAAAAACTATGCAAGTTACAAATTAATTAAAGATTTTTTAATGGAAAAGGGATTGCATGTTTCCAAAATAAGGAAAACCATGGAGTGGGTGGATGGGTGGATGATGTGGACTCATTGCCTGTTAAATGAAATGAAAGTATAACATGACTTCCTGGAACAGAAATGCTAAGGTAGGAACTTGATATAATATGCAGACCATAATATGCACCATTGCAAAGAGGAACAACTGCACTAGTATGTCTTATGACAATAAGACAACTTATTAATGGGAAGTAGAAAACAACTGAAAGATAAGTACATATATACATATAGAAATAAATAAATAAAAAGTAATTAAGAATGGTCAAACGTACGAACGATGTTGTAAAACAAAAAATTTCAGAAACAATTGAGGAGCTAGTAGAGGTTGTTAGCATGGATGATGATCTTCTCCATGACTAAGCTGGGAGGAGGAGACCCAGAAAATTGAACAAGGTTGACTGTGCGATGAGAGGGCAGTGACACTAGTTCAGTGGAGTTCATGAAAGGGTTTTAATTATTACATATTGACTACTTGTGTTTTCATGGGATACTCAAGTTTGTGTATAAGTAGGGCCCTAGACAGAAAGGTTTCAGAAACAATATAATGTCCCTCCCATAGTGTTTGAAACCTAGTACATTGCGATACATGTGTGGGGTTCCAGTAGAGTACCTTATCTCCATGTTGAAATGTTACCTTTGAAATCCTAAGATCATGACATTTTTTACTATATTCCTTGTGTATTTCATTTAATGATTAGGCTACTAGTCAATTCTCATCTAGCACATTTAAGTTGATGAGTCGTTCTTGTTGTGCTAATGAAAGGTCAAGACCCAAATCACTGGCGATAGATAGTGTTCGAAGTTCTACTTGAATTGGCAGTTTTGGTAATTTCCTGTACACTAACTAGTAAGAAGAGTAGCCTATAGGAAGTTTCCAAATTGAGCGATAGGCCTAGAGGGCATGGTTAAGTTTTGTGCTCCAATCCCTCTTATATTTACTAACAATCCTAGTTAGGATCTTTGTAATCTCCCTATTTGTGACTTTGGCTTGCCCATTGGCTTGGGGTGATAGGGTGTTGTAAATTTATGTTCGACCCCAAAGTGCTGCATGAGTTTACAAAAAGTATTACTCGTGAAGTGAGTGCCATTATCCGAAATGAGTGCACATAGCACCCCAAACCTGTTCACAATTTGCTATTGGATAAACCATGCGGCTATGCTTGAGGAATAGTCAATGATGGCTACTGCCTCTGCCCACTTGGTATAGTAGTCTAATGCAATGATGATATATGCCTTCCCGTTGGACATGGGTGCGATAGGGCCCATGAAGTTGATGCCCTAAATATTGAAGGGTTCTAATGGCTGGATCCACTGTTGAGGTCCCTCCATTCATGCTGTCATCCCACCATCTCTCTGACATCGTTCACAGGAGTGGACGAACCATTGAGCATCTCTAAAGAGTGTAGACCAATAATATCTTGCAAGTAAGATTTTAATGGCCTTGCATCATCCAACATAGTGGCCCCCACAAGGACCCTCACGAGCATCTTGAAGGATGCATAGTTTATCCTCATCAAGGATGCACCATCGAACCAAGCCATCCGCACACACCTTGTAAAGGTGTCCGTTGATTTCCTTGAAGTGCTTGGCCTTATGAAGAAACTATTTCTTCTTCTAATGATCCCAATCCTTTGGCAATTTTTGTGTTAAGAGATAAGTAAGGATGTCGCTAAAACAAGTTGATACTGTAGGAGTTTCCTTTGCGATTACTCCAGCGAAGAGGAGTTCATCTAGAAATTGGTCAGAGAGTGGCTTCTCCTCCTCTGTGCTGTCCCATCATAACCGAGATAAGTGGTCAGAAACCACATTCTCAGTTCCCTTTTTGTCCACCATAGTAAGGTCGAATTCCTGAAGGATCACAAGCCACCGTATGATACCGGGACTTACCGTTGGTTTGTTCATAAGGAACCGAATGGCACTGTGGTCAGTATGTACAAACACCTTGTATCCAAGCACATAGGGTCAGAACCTTTCCATGGCAAACACCACCACCATAAATTCCTTTTCAGTGGTGGTGTAATTGAGATGAGCACCCACAATGCCTTAGCTTGCATAGTGGATGTAATATGGATTTTGTTGGTCATTCAATTGTGTGAGAACGGCTCCCAATGCATAATTAGACACATCCATCATGATGTGAAATGGTCTAGACCAATCGGGTGCCCATAGAATTGGAGTCTCTATAAGTTTCTGTTTTAGTGTTTGGAATGCACACTTCCCTAGTCTAGACAAATGAAGCATCCTTCTTTGTTAGTTTCACCAACGGTTTGGCGATCTTTGAGAAGTTCTCGATGAAGCTTCAATAATAACCAATGTCTCCAAGGAATGATCGAACATCTTTTACAATGCTTGGTTGACTAGTGATGCCTTGGATGATTCTAATTTTTTCAGAGTCTACACCAATCCCTGCTTGTGAAATTCAATGCCCCAGAACAATGCCCTCTTAGACCATCAAGTGACTCTTTTGCCAATTGAGCCGTAAATTTGTTTCCACACATATTTTTAAAACTTGATCAAGGTGTTCCAAGGCTTGTTCAAACATTGCTCCATAGGTAGAGAAGTCATCCATGAAAACTTCTATCCCATTGCCAATTTGTTGCTAAAAGATGTTGAGGATGAGGCGTTGGAATGTTGCAGGTGCATTGCATAGGCCAAAGGGCATCTTCTTATATGCAAACATCCCCCAGGGACTTGTAAATTTTTTCTTGGCCTGATCCTCGGGTGCGATCTAGATTTGGTTATAGCCACTATAACCATCCAAAAAGCTATAGTAGCAATGCCCCGAAATGGTATCCAACACTTGATCCACAAACAGAAGTGGGAAGTGGTCTTTAAAGGTTGCCATATCTAGTAGTCATAAATCTATATAGACTCTCGATTTTCCACCCTTCTTTGGCACTATAACAAGTGGTTGACCCATTCGCTATCCACAATGGAATAGATGAACCCTGCTTTTAGCAATTGTTTAATTTCATCCTTCATGATCTACCTTAGCTTGGGGTTCAATCATCTTTGTAGCTGTCGTCATGGCTTCATGGAGGGGTCGATATAGATATGATGTTGGCATACCCTAGGGTCAACTCCTGTTAGTTCAAGATATGACCATGTGGAAGCAACCACTCATTTTTTCACCATCTTTAGCAATCTCTTCTTTTGTTCAGGAGCAAGAGTGGCATTGATGATTACTAGTTTGTCGTTCTGCAAGAATGCATACTCCAGATTGGCCGGTAATGGTTTCAATTCCAAGGGCTCTTGTCTAAAGCTTTCAGGGATCTATAGCTTGCCCCAATCAGCATTGTCATCAACAGTGGAGACTTGTTGATGGACCTTTTCCAATTCATCCATGCTTTCCATATAGGCACATACAAGGCCCTCAGATTGTTCCATGCATAGAGTGCTATTATCAGGGTTAGCAGTCAACCACTGGGTGCCTTCTTGATTAGTGGCTACTACGTACAGACATCACTAAACTTGGACTTCTTTGACACACTGACTACATGCTTGAATGGATGCCCGCTTAACGGACCAAAGTTGCTGCACATAGTTGCACTTGGAGTCACTATATGTGATGCATGGGATGCACTTCTTCTCAATCTTTCTGAAAGGATTTTCTTTTGAAATTTTAAGGGAAAGATCTTAGAGTCCCAATCATGCATCCACCATGCTGAGCCAAGCTCTTCCCATTATAATCAAAAAATTCCTCTTGCAATTATCAACCCGGATGACCAGGAAGTCAACAAGATAGGACCACCCATAAATGGTGGTCATAATATCTTCTACCAATTCTAAGGGAAAAATTATGGATTGGCTTGCCAAATTAAGCTAAATGTTTCTTTTTTTCATTAGGGGTAGGTTCCCAGTCTTGTACATATCGTGTGAAATCAAATTGACGCCTAACCCTGAATCCAAGAGAGTTTTGCATGGCTCATTTCCTGCCACTTGAAAGTATATGAGGGGACTCCCCAAATCAATCAATTTCCAAGGAAGATGACCTACCTTTATCCAATCCATCACAGCATGTGTTAGCATGATGATTTGTACTTTAGGGGTGTTTGGCTTGAAGGTTACTTGAAGGGTTGAATGGTGGAGGCGATTGGAGGTTTAGAGGTAGTGGCCATAGGTGAATGTGAAGGTATGTTTGGGATATTGGTCTGGAAGAAAGGGAATTTCCATGGTTTTAGTTTCAGTCCACTCGACGAAGAAGCCAGTTGTAAGTTGACAGCCCTTGTGGCATTGCGTTGTTGTGGCTGTGGTGGTATTTCTCCCTACATAGGTAGAGCAGGAGGTAGCTGAGTGGAGGGCTGATGAGTAGGTATGGCAAGAGAAGGTGACAGAGGATAGTATAGATGTGGGTTCTCCCCCCTAGGTGATGGAGACTATGTTCGGAAGTATTTCAAGGGGTAGTAATGATTTTGAAATGGCGCGTGACTAGAAGAGTCCTGTGGGGAGACTGGTTGCTGAACGTTGTACCCATAAGGATCCAGCTGTCGGTAAGGGTACTGCTACATTGGAGGTGGCATTCCCCATGATTGTGGATGCTACCATTGCTGGTAATACTCATAAGGTTGTAGCGGTGCTCCACTTGGATAATATCCCTATTGCTGGTGGAACTACCTGGGATTGTCTTGTGGATAAGGCAATCTTCGAGGTATTTGCCTTTTTGCCAAGCGAGGATTTAATGCATACACCCCAAACTCTTGTAAATGTGACACCATAGGACAACATCCCTTAGGATGTTCGTACTAGCATATGTCACATCCATCATCCTCCTCTGTGTTAGAGTTTGTAACCTATTCTGCCGCAGCAACTTTGCCCTTACCTTTATGGTAGGCATGTTCAACTTCTCTTCTCCTATGCTGATCTCGATCATTACTTCACTCTTTGGATTCCTCTGCAATTTTTAGGATACTTTTGAACCTTTCATCCAAAGAATCCCACATCTTGTCAACCTTGGCTGAAATTTTAGAAGCAAATTTTTGTATGGGCAAGGTTTTTGAGTTCACCGCTACATCCAATGGTGATTCCTCCTCATCTTTACAAAATTGGACCTCCTTTTTTTAGATGGAAGGGTCTTAATTATATTCTTCTATGCTTTCCTTTTTCCTTAGTTCTCCCTCCTCTTTGGCTACCTACTCAATTAGACGTTATAGTTCATGGGCCCTTAACTCAAACAGCCACCCCTGAGCGTAAACACCATGGGTCTTTCTTGTTTCAAAGCAGAGCCCATCTATGATATGGTGAAGCTGTTCCCGCTGAGAGCAGCCATGACCAGGGCATCGATGTAACAATGAGTAATATATGCCCATGGCTGCATCCAAGGGTTCATGACCACCCTGTTTCCACCTTTGAATCTATTGTCTTAGATTAGACACCCTAGAGTAGGTTTGGTATTTATCATTGAAGATTTCCAGCATCGTACTCCATCGCCTGATTGATTCTGGATCCAAAGACTAGTACCAGCTTTTTACTTCCTTAATGAGTGTTCGGGGGAACAGTTTGAGTTTCTACCAATCATTGTCTATATTCTGCAGGGTGCAAGCATCATGAAATGCTTGCAAGTGAGTCTGTGGATCACAATTATATCCCCTTTAAAATTTTGGGATGTTGTTCATGTCAAGGTGCTTAATCTGACTATCTTTCAAGTGCCTACTAGGTATTTGAACTGCCTCAACTATGTTAAGCATGCTTCGAGTATCTAACAGTGGTTCATCCGAGTCATAGTCCTGTTGATGGCCACGATGTTTGTGACGATTTCAGCTACCTCTCCTCTCTTGATGGTGAGACTCGTGTGATTGGTCATGCTTTTCCTCACATCTTCCCCCTCAGTCCTTGCGATCCTGTTAGTCTTTTTGATTGCCATCACCCCGATCCTTCCTACTACAGTTGCAATTGAAGTCAAAACTTAGCAAAGACAAAGTGGAATGAGAAGATGGAGAAGAGGGAGGAGAACTGCCACCACCTCGGTGTCGATCTCCTCCTCTGCTCTGATGATGACCCCAATCTTCACATCCATCTTTCCCTTTGCCACGATCTTTCTTGCATGATCCCCCATCATCCTAGGGCTCCCAGTTGCTTGATTATTGACTTTGAATGATGGATTGAATGATCTGATGCATTGGAGGAGGTTCAGCTGAATGGGAATCATGAAAAATAGGTTCCTCATTGTCATGCGGGTCCTGCAAGAATAAAGGGTTACTAAACTATTTCCCCTTTATGTGTTCATGGAGTTCCGCCTGTTGCCGATCCCATGCACGTTGTGCCTCATTTGGACGATAGTCTTGGTAGTCATGATCCTCCATTATGTATTCCACATCGTGGTCCTAAAATGCCCAATTTGGCAAGAGTTTGAAGTAACATTCTAGGAATCGATCGATTAAGAGGTAATATGATGTTTCCCTCCATGTCCCTCCATCGTAGATGCTCATCCTGATGCAGGATAAAGGTGAAGTTGGGGATATACTCGTCTGGATGTGCGTATACCACCCAAAATTCCTGCGGCACTGGTGGGTTGGATCCTTCTCGTATATGAGAAGAAGACATTCTTGATGTTAGATAACAACTAAATTGGTGTGCCTTATTCTTTTACTCAAGCTACCTAGCATGCATAGATTTCACTATCCTGGGTCCATTCCAACGAAGTGAATGATGATGTTGCTAAGACTAGATAGCGCATGTAAGATTAATAGTCCCTGGCAATGGTGCCAATGATGAGCGGTGAGATACCTCTATGCCCAACCATACGAATCATGGGCGTTCACGTGCAAATTGGTTGAATTGCATAGACTACAAGCACTTACGTACACCAAATTCTAGCCTGCAAAACCTTAGTTAGAACAATCATTGTCTTCCTAATATCACCTATGATATTCTAAAGCAATGGTTGAGTGAGATTGAGGCAAATGATTTTTATCAGTTTTCTTTTTATATTTAAAGGTCTAATTCTTTTAATGTAGGAAATGGAAAGTTTTGTAATTTGTAATTGCTCTACTCTATCACTTAACTCTCCCTAGCATAAGCAACCAATCCCATCTTTTGTGCACATCCTAAGTATATCCTAACCACTACTAGGTTACCAGACGTTAAGTGTCACTGGGTTACCAAGTGTCTAATATATGTTCGAGATGGTCATGTCTAATATAATAATCGTAAAGTAATAACAATAAAAGCTTTTGGAATTATTTAAGCATTGAAATATGAAAATGTTTTAATGCTTAAGTGATTAAATCCAAATGCTACAAGGAATGCTCAAAAAGCCCGTCTTTATTGCTGGTCACGCCAATGGGCTCGAGTACACTAGCGCTCGAATAAAGAGTCGTACACCTTTCTCACACCTACTGCTAGCACTTGGGAAATATTCTAACTTACACGAAACAAACTATAAGAGCTTCGCTACAACTACCAAAAAGATGTCATAAATGCTGCAAGTGCATGCATATTTATAGCAAAGGACAGACTCTACGTTAACGAGGTCACATTAACGCGTGAACGGATGCATCAATGAGGTCACGTCACTGTGACCACGTCAACGAGGCACCGTTGATGCGGCCTAGTCAATGCATCAACTGAACACTTCATCAATTGTTATGTAGACTGCTTCTTGAATGTTGATAATGTTCTAGGTTATCATAAGGGGTTCATCATCATGATTAGGTTAGTAAGATTTATGGTAGCGATGACCCCTTCTATGCTCGTGCCTCTCTTAATCCTCTCTTCTATCTATGTGCCTCCTTCTTTCATACTCCTCATCTTTTAAATCAAAATACCTTGAGTATCGATCATGATGACCATGAGCTCTTCTCTTTTTCCTATCAAAGTCTCAATACTTATGATGTCTCTTATCATAGTCCTCTGATGATTGAGATGAAACAGAGGAGGTAGCAAGAGGACAATGCCAAGTGATTCTTCTATCATGACTCTTATGAGTTTCCTTGTAGGACTTAGTAGGATCACTTGGCCTAGAGTCCTACTTGTATCTTGAGTTAGTAGCCTTCCCCTTATGTATCTCTACCAGAGTAAAGTGAAGTTGGGCTTTGACAAGTTCCTCTAGTTTGATGATAGGTGTCTTTGATGGCTCCTCATGATTCTGGTGGAGTTGTTCCAAAATGAAATAATTAGCATCAATCTCTTCTATGATAATAGATGTGTTGGCTTGATTCCCTTTGGTATGAACATGTTTAACCTCCATAGCAACATCTCTCTTTATTTGCTCCCTTGTAGGTTCATAGGGTCTGGTCATGTGTTGAGTCACATGATACCCTTCTTGAATCTAGTCCAAGTGCATTCCCCTTAGAGCAGTTTGTAGCATGTTTAGTGCTACATGTTCGAGAGGCAAGACTATGTTGCCTTGTATGTCTCTCCACCTCATTTGTTTGTCCTGATAAAATATGAAGGTAAAGTCTAGATAGTATGGATCAGTGTGAGCATAAGTAATACATGTTTGCATTGGCATTCCCCAATCTTCTTCATCAACAATTCTGTCACTACTCCCTCTTGTTTCCTTGGCAGGTGATGAGTGGCGAGGTACCCCTACACTCAACCATACGAAACGAGCATAGCACGCGCAATGCAGTTGAACTCCGCAGACTAAATGCCTAAACGTCCCTTGGAACACTTAGGGTTAATCATTCGTTGTCTTCCCAGACTTACTTGTTGTTGTCACGGTGTATGGTTAAGTAAGTCTGAGGTATATGATTTTTATGGTCTTTTATGGTTTTTCTCCTATGCTAAAAGGTGAAGGGTTGAGAGAGCTAACTAACTCTAACTAAGGACTAATTTTAAATTAAATAGCGTCAGCATTCGTTCCCACTTACCGTACACACCCTGAACTATGCAACTGTGGCTACCAAACGCTAATCGTTACTATGATCACCACATGTAACGCATGTGCTCGAAGTGGTCATACTGAGGTACTTAACTAGCCTAAATGTAATGAGCAGCTAATTCCTTGACTAGCCATACACATCCATAGATGCTCGTAATCAAGTCATACTCATCCCGCATTCTAGGAGTTGAGGGTGAGAGAGACTAATCGCGATGAGCAGCCAATTCCTTGATTAGCCATACACATTCGTCAATGCTTGTAATCAAGTTGTACTCATGTCATGCTAATGCAGGTAATAAATAACATGTAAGAAATAACAGGTAATAAATCCTATTCCATGCACTGCAAGGTTTATCCACAAAGCTCGTCTTTATTGCCGTACACAACTTGCGTTCAAGTACAAACTGCTCAAATAAAGATCTGTTCACTTGGGACTCCTACTATGGGCACATGGAAAATATTCTATCTCTGGAGTGATCAAACTGCTAGAGTTTCCCTACTTTAAGCCTAGGATGGAAAATGAGGGGAGTGATACCTCTTATTTATAGATTTGGCGACGGACGGGGATATCGCGTACGTGATATCGCAGGGGACGACGCGATATCGTGGTGCATGCGATACCGCATCTCATCATACCCCCATGACTGAATAAAAACTCGTCCTTGAGTTCCTTACAATAATATTAGGTAGGTATGGAATTATTGAGGGGAATGGAACTAATGGGATGACATGTGAACGGATCATTATTACAAGACTTGACAAAACTAGTGTTCATGACAACAAGGATGAACACCTTATTACAATGACATCAGGCCTTTGTTTGCATCTGAGAAAGAGAGAGGGAAAGAAGTGTTGTTGCTGCCAACGCCAAGATTGCATCTTTGTTGTCCATCCATAAGCACGTCATAGATCTTGCTCCTTGCATAGCTGCTTCAACGCTGCTCCATTCCAAGTGTTTGCTCTAGATCCAATCCATTATTGCATGGTTGCCATCTGCACACACAACACAATCTTATATTAGCAAGGGTAATTGAATCATCATGTAATTGATACCTTGCTTCGGTGTAAACTCATTGGCTAGGTTGTGGTATGGCTGATATGGATCTGGGAATATGTTACTAATGACTACCGAAGGTGTAGGGGTTAGGAAGAAAATCAAAAATTTTCGAGGCTAGGAGAAAATCAAAAAAATTAGGCCCCGTTCCCCCATGACTAATTGCGAACCTCTAGTAGTGTTAGAATGGAGAAAGAAAAGGAGTAAGAAAGATAGACAAAAAGGAACAACTATGGCATCGATGAAATGGATGTCAAGATGGAAATGAACAAAATAAAATTAATTGCAAAATGTTATGGGAAAGAATTTAACTAAGGTTCCAAATAGGAATGTCAGTGGGTCCTCCCCAAAGCAGGATTATGCCCTTCATGCCCTGACAAACCCACATTCAAAGAGACCATAGGCTCTGGGAATGTCATTTGGAACAAGAGTTAAAGTCTGAACCACAAGCATTTACCAATAAAAAAACAATGCATCAACCAAAATATATACACTAATGATACAACCGATAATGAGGTGAACAATGGAGAGAAGGATGGAGAGAAGCAAATGGAATGGAATCTCAAGAACAATGTGGTGTACAGCCCCTTATGTGTTTCATGATTAATGTGACGTAGCAAATCTCATTCCAACTCCGGCCTCAAACCAACCACATCTAGTGACTTCGCATCAATGCATTCAGCCGAACCATCCACTTGGATAGCAAGGATGCATCTCCAAAGAGCCACCACCATTCCGACGAAACAAATGAAAGAATGGGAAGCGAGAAGGGCCTTAGTTAGAGGGAACACTTTTGGTTCCATAACCAGTGCTTGTAGCCCAAGTTTATTTCGTCTAAGGGGTGTGCTTTGAATTCTCACTTAGTTTAGTTTTTTTTTTTTTTTTTTGTTTTTTTTTTCCCCTTAAATTTTTTTCCTAATAAAATTTTTTTTTTTTGTTTTGAATTTTTTTTTTTTTTTTTTTTATTTTTTTTTTTTTTTTTTTTTTTGTATTTTTATGCATGAGAACCACACCATGCAAAGACTTTTTTTTATTTTTATTGACTTAGCTTCCAATAATTGGGGTAACATCGGAACAGTAAGAAAACTCAAGAAGAAAACATCCAAGCACCCAAGAGAATGACCAACACAAAAGTATCAAGTTCCCTTGAAGTCACACCCTTTTCAATCCTTGAATCCTTCCTTAGTTTGAGAAATGCCCAGTCACTGATTCATTAAAGTTCTTATTAGAAGCGGACTGTACATTTCCAAGCCAAGAGAGACCATCGAAACTGGTGGATGGATGGATGAAGTGGTCTCATTGCCTGCCATATCAAAAGAACATACCTTAGTATCAACATTGTGACTTAAAGGTAAAAACCAAACATTAGCAATCAATATGAAAACAATTCATACCATCATGAAGAACGCTTATTATGGGACAAACTTACAGGGTGGAACACACGCGCACACACAAAAAATGAAAAAAGTATAACGATGTTGTAAAACATAAACTAGAAAAGTTAAAGAAATTTGTAAAACAAAAATGTGTAAAACAAAAACATTGTAAAACAAAAACTTAAAAGAATTGATGGCCCCATATGATTGGCATAGGTGGCCATCTCCCCCATGACTGAGTTGTAAGGGAGAGATCCAAAATAATGAGCATTTGTTTGAATTTCGTAGAAGTGCCCAACTTCTCCCAATTGATGATCTTAGATTAAGGGTGGAAGTTGGCGATGCTCATGTTCCAATGTATATATGCTTTCATTATGGGCATGGGTTTCTTCAGTTCGTTCTATGCATATTTTTCTACTCCTTTGAGTAGCTGTCAACCACGGGGTGTCTACTACTGGTGTGGTTGCTACATACAGGCATCTTTGTTTCAAAGCCTCAAGGGCACACCTGTCACATGAAGGCATTTCCTCCATGTCATCACCCGATGAATCACTGTATGTGACGGATGGAACTTTCCTCTTCTCGATCTTTCCACAAATGTTTATCTTGGAAATTTCCAAGGAAAGATCACNTCTAGGTGTGATACATCTCTCATGAAATTAAGTTGACTCCGAAACCTGAGTCAAGAAGAGCCCTATGTGGTTCATTTCCGATGATCTATAAATAGATTAAGGGACTCCCAGGGTCAGTTAGTTTCCTGGGAAGGTGGCCCACCTTGATCCAATCAGTTACGGTATGCGTTAACATAATCATATGCGTTAAGCTCTGATTTTGGACAGAAGGGTGCTCCGAAGTGTTAGATCGTGGAGGAGTGTACATGGCCTCAACCGCTTGTTGTTGCGAGAGTTTGTCTATGCTTTTGGTTCTGAAGTAAGGTCTTCTCTTTTTACAGTTATCAAAATCAGCAACAGGTTGGATATTTACAGCTCTTACAGCATGACGTTGCTGCAGTTGAGGAGGAAGTTCCCCTTACATTGTTGGAGCAGGAGGTGTTATGGGAACTACTTATGGTGGAAGAGGTGCAGATGGATTAGGAGGATGGGATGAGTGTGAGATGTCTCCCGGAGGAGAAGGAGTCCTTCTGAAGTACTCCCGAACTTGGTAGTGATAGTTGGAGGTTGAGTGACT
>MNCI01006946.1:115223-176894 GCA_015680685.1 Gnetum montanum | reverse complement strand
CATTTGGTCTACTTTGGCCGATACCTCGGTTGTTAATTTTTGANTCTTTCGAAGGGAGGGATCGCGGTTGTACTCTTCTGCACTTTCCCTTTTGCGTAGCTCACCCTCTTCTTTTGCTACTTGCTCCAACAAGCTACGTACTTCATGGGCTCTAAGTTGTGAGAGTCTCCCTTAGGCATAAGTTCCAAGGGTTCTTCTAGTTTCATTCCTTAGCCCATCCACAATGTGGCGAAGTTGATCCCGCTAAGCATACCCATGGCCCAGGCAATGATGTAACAATGTATAATAGCGGGCCATGGCAGCATCCAAGGGTTCGTGTGTGCCTTGCTTCCAGCCTTGGATCTGCTTACACAAATTGGACACTCTGGAGTACGTTTGATACTTCTCGTTGAACAGTTCTAGCATCGTACTCCACCTCCTAATGGTTTTCGGTTCTAAGGACTGGTACCAGCTCTCTGCTTCTTTAGTGAGTGTCCTTGGGAACAACTTAAGTTTTGCCACTCATTTTCTATATTCTGCAAGGCATAGGCATCGTGAAATGCCTGTAAATGGTTTTGTGGATCAGCACTGTATCCCCCTTCAAATCGTGGGATGTTATTCATGTCTAAACGCTTGATCCGGCTATCCTTTAAATGCCTTGTGGGAATCCTAACTACCTCCGTTATGTCAAGCATACTTCGGGTTGCAAGTAGGGGCTCATCATGATCGTCTCTTTCATGACACCTGTGATGTCTTTGTTGTTCCCTACTCTCCCTACGTCCTTGCCCTTGTCCTCTCTCTCAACTTTCCCGTCGAGGTCTTTCATCCTTTTTACCTTTATCCTCACCTTTATGTTCATGGTGCCTACGCCTAGATGTGGAAGGAGAGGATGAGTGATGTGAATAAGGGAAAGAAGAAGGGGAACCATCGTCATGACAATGTTTCTTGCCCTCTCTTCGGCTGCTACAGCCCCGATCATGGTGACAATCTAAGTGTCCATCCTTAGCATAAGTGATTGTCCCCTCTGTGAACAGTTGGTGTTCACGAGCATCAGAACCATGGTTATGTATCGTTGATCGTAGATTCTGATACCCAACCTCCTCATCATCGTTAGGAGGGGGAACATCATTTGCTAATGAACCTGTGATAAGGGGTTCCTCATCTCTTATTTCGCTAAGGACGTGCGGGGCTTTGCCCTTCAGAAAAGTATGTTGACTCTCCTGCCTTAAGTCTCTCATACATTGGGCATCTGTGGGATAATAATCCCTCATATCAAAATCTTTTGCAACGTATTCAATGTATACCTGGGTCATGCCTATCTGTGCCAAGGCACGGAAAAGTATGTGAGAGATTGATCGATCTGGGGGTAACACAATGTTACCTTGCAAATCTCTCCACCGCAACTACTCGTCCTAATGGAGAATAAAAGTAAAATTAGGAATATACTCATCAAGATGAGTATATGTCATCTTATATTGCTTAGGACTTGGCTGATTTTGGTTATGTGTTTTATCTTGCCGATTGTCTTGTGTGTGGTCCTTAGGTGGTGGGTTGCTCTTATGAGAAGAAGGCATTGTTATTGGTGTGCTAATTTACCGTTATATAAATTTTTATCTTGATTAACCCAAAGGTTCGTTAAGGCTCACAACGATGTGAGTCATATCCCTTATGTTCTATTCGATGCACAAACACTTAGTCCCCGGCAACGGCGCCAATGATGAGTGGCGAGGTACCCCTACACTCAACCATACGAAACGAGCATAGCACACACAATGCAGTTGAACTCCGTAGACTAAATGCCTAAACGCCCCATGGAACACTTGGGGTTAATCATTCGTTGTCTTCCCAGACTTACTTGTTGTTGTCACGGTGTATGGTTAAGTAAGTACGAGGTATATGATTTTTATGGTCTTTTATGGTTTTTCTCCTATGCTAAAAGGTGAAGGGTTGAGAGAGCTAACTAACTCTAACTAAGGACTAAGTCTAAATTTACTAGCGTCAGCATCTGTTCCCACTTACCGTATACACCCTGAACTATGCAACTGTGGCTACCAAACGCTAATCGTTACTGAGATCACCACACGTAACGCACGTGCTCGAAGTGGTCGTACTAAGGCACTTAACTAGCCTAAACGTAATGAGCAGCCAATGCCTTGACTAGCCATACACATGGGTAGATGCTCGTAATCAAGTCGTACTCATCCCGCATTCTAGGAGTTGAGGGTGAGAGAGACTAATCACGATGAGGAGCCGATTCCTTGATTAGCCGTATACATTCGTCAATGCTCATAATCAAGTCGTACTCATGCCGCGCTAATGCAGGTAATAAATAACATGTAAGAAATAACAGGTAATAAATCCTATTCCATGCACTGCAAGGTTTATCCACAAAGCTCGTCTTTATTGCCGTACACAACTTGCGTTCAGGTACAAACTGCTCGAACAAAGATCCATTCACTTGGGGACTCCTACTGTGGGCACATGGAAAATATTCTATCTTTGGAGTGATCAAACTGCCAGAGTTTCCCTTCTTTAAGCCTAGGATGGGAAATGAGGGGAGTGCCGCCTCTTATTTATAGATTTGGCGGCGGACCGCAATATCGCGTAAGCGATATCGCAGGGGACGACGCGATATCGCGACGACCACGATATCGCTTCTCATGAGCAGGTGATAGTTTATCATTATGTAAAGCCATGTTATTATTTTTTGATGGTTTTTGTTAGTTGTGCTTTTTATTAAGGTTGTGAAGATTACAATTAGGTTCTAATATAACGAACTTTGGAAAATTAATTACTTAGTATAATATTGACTTATCCCTAACAACCGTGCCAATGATGAGCAGTGGAGTATCCAACACCCAACCATATGAGATACGAGTGTTCACACGCAACCTTGGTCAAAGTCCGCAGATAAGGCAATGTGATTATACTAGTAATTGATCAGTGTTCACGATCGTTGTCTTCCCATGTAAGTTAGTATAATCAATGTGTATGGTTTAACTCACGGTGAGGTATATGATATTGATGTTGAATTGGCCATTTGCCTCATAGTAAACATGAACCAAAAGTAAAGGTTTCTAAATCTAAGTGATAGTAAAACAAATCTAAACTAGCCTATGCAATGAGCAGCTAATCCTGCTCTTCCGATCACACCTTGGACTTCATGCAACTGCTATTGGGATTTCCAAGTACCACACTACTGAGCGTACCAAGTGATAGTACTACTGGGTTACCAAGCAATTACACTTACATGCTTGAGATTGGTCGTACTCATTCCGCTTAACAACATTAAACATAAATTGTAAGTAATGGTAAACATTAACTATGAAAATAGTGAACAGTAAACTAATTGGAAACATAAATAAAACTAAGTGTTGCTACAATGATGTAGAGTAATCTTGATATTTATTCCCATGCATGCAATGCATCCAAGTACATCACAGTCCAATAAAGATTCCATTCAATTACAAAACATCACATTGCGGGCACACGATGCTAAGTACTAATTTCAAGGAAACAACTGAGAAAGTTCTGTTACTAAGCTGGATCCGTGTGCCTAAGTGTTGCTTATAGAGGCTAGCACACACCTTGCGATATAGTATCTACGACATCGTAGATATGATATTGTTTTCCCAAAGAAATTGAATTTATCATATTGCAACTAAATACAACCCACAAAATTTACATGTTTTTTAATTGTACAAAATTTACATGTTTTTTAATTGTACAAAATTTAGAATACAAGCTATATGGTTGTCGATTTCAAAGCCTCGTAAGCATTTCGTTTGATAGGGAAGTTCTACGCAACGTCCGGTGTATTTTTGGGTAATTTTAACTAAAACATTTTCATCATAGTTGGTTTGGGTGGTTAATCAATATTTGGCTAGTAAGTACATGCTCTCTTAGACTAATACCAGCTTAACAACCACCACACCAGTAACATACCTTCCTAACTTGGTGCGATTGTTAGAAGAATATTATCCTTGGAATTATGTTTCCCAAGAAATAGCAATGTGAGACAGTCATTTACTTCGTGCTTATGAATTCTGGTACACCTTAAAATAGACAATGCAATCCTCCTTACATACGACAAACACGTGAAATTCTTAAAATATAGCGCTATCATCATTGTAGGCTCTTGACATGCCTTCAACTTTTTGGCGGAACGGTAACCTCTGAGCGGTTTGTGGATACAAAAAATTTTCCCGAGACTTCCGGTCCAGAAGAGTCCTGCTCCTACCCTGGTTTTTTTTCAACACATAAAGAATGGTTAGAATACTTGATGATCCACGTGAACACAACCTGCTGTGCTTGTAAGTAACTATTATTTTTCCTTGGTACGCTTTTCTTAAAAATTTTTAAAATGTCAAAAGTTCCACTTCACGGCTGGAACTCCCAGAAGAGACAAATGTTCTGGCTCCAATGAAAATATGCAATGTTGGTGAGCAGGTGTCAGTGGGGACAAGTTGATTAGCTCATGCAACGGGCTTCTGTTGTTTTCCATGGTTCAGTCAGGTTTCTTTGTGGTAACCAGGTGGTTAACAGCACGAAAGTTCCACTCAGAATGTTCATACTCTTTTTTCATCCCCCACTAACTTTAACGTCACTAAGGCTCTACATATTTTAGTTTCATATTAGTTTGATATCACTGAAAGGTTGTCACTTCTGTCACATTTCCATTATGTAGGGAATATTTAAATGTCCATTGATCACATATCTAAACGTAGCCACCAAATCTCAGAAACAGCCAATATTACCGGTATAAAATAAACGCACTTATAATGAATTGCTTTAGACCCCTATCCCTAGCCATGCTACAACTCTGTTTTTCATTGGAAGTATTAAATATTTAGAAAATTTGAAAAAGACGGGTGCCATTCATGGTATTGAATGGAAAACGAGCAATG
The DNA here is from genome assembly GCA_015680685.1 of Gnetum montanum. NCBI lineage: Eukaryota > Viridiplantae > Streptophyta > Gnetopsida > Gnetales > Gnetaceae > Gnetum > Gnetum montanum. Next base: position 172,008 of record MNCI01006946.1, on the reverse strand, counting down.
TCATGCATTAGATGTGAAGAGGCTGATCGCTTCAATTTGGAGGACGATGCTGATGAATTGATGACGATTTCTCTCGACAGGCCAAGTCTCAGGACTGGCCAAGACTTTTTACAGGGGCAGCATTCAAATGGGGCGCTTTCACACACCAATAAAACTACCCACTTGAAATCTTACAGGCAACGTTTGTGTGTGAGTTGTTTCCTTGCATGGGTTTCATGACCAGCAACGAGCCAAAAGAGTCAATGAGACCGTTGAATGGTGCTCCTGACGTCTCTTGACTTGTCCTGCGCCCTACCCACCTAATTTGATTTGGCAATTGCTGGAATTTTGGCCATTTAACCCGGTTTTATTGGGAGTAGGATCGATAAGTTTGCTCTGAATCTTCATCAGCGACCAGTAAAACGGGACTCTCTGGTTTCTGTATTTCATAACTATGGTCAAATCTTCCAGCAACATGTTGAGCAGATAACATCGACAGCAGAGCTGCTAGGGCAATGAGCGTCAAACCAAATGGTTTTCTGTACCACAGAACCGGAATTCGGTATAATCCTGCATCATCTGCTCAGGGTTTTGTTTTGTGCATGCAGGTTTTGTGGGCTGCAGGAAAGTCGTGGAAGATTTCTGTTTTTTGAGGCCAGAAGTCCTGACGGTTAAATTTGAGGCGTCAGGCATAGAGTGACATGATTCGTGCTTTTCTGGATTTGGGTTGTGGGTGTTTTTGGAAGATTTGATTGTGTTTGAGTTTCAGTCATGGAAGATGCAGAGTATATGCAGAGGGCCAGGACTCCTCCAAGACTGCCGATTCTTTCTCCACGGATGTGGGGTTTTCACGAGGATTCGTCTTCAGGAATGAAGACCCCTCCTGTGGGAAGGGTTGGCTCTGTTCCGTTCAAGTGGGAGGAGGCCCCTGGTAAGGCCAAGAAGATTTCTCTTGCAGAAGAGCACATGCTTGATTTCGATTATGAATGGCCGGTGGCCTCTCCAGAGCCCATATTTGGAGACAGGAGCAGAAGCTCTTCATCAGAGGATGATGCCAAGGTTTTCAGATTTTGCGGGCTTATGCATAGGCGCGGCAGAAATTCTTCAAAGCCTTCAAAAAGCCAAGATGCTGCGCAAGAAGTTAGTCGGTTCGGGCAAGATGCTGTGTCAAACAATAAGTTTGCAAGAAGACTTCAGAGCTGCATCAGTTTCAAAACGAGATATGCTCAGGCTAAGAAAAGCAGCTCCAAAGTTTTGGTAATGTTTACGAAGCTTATTTGTATTGATAGAGGCTGTTGCAATAATTTCACACTACTCTACGGTGATGGAATTTTCCTTATGTTAGATTCCGTGATTTTTGTGTTATAATATGTAGGGAATGGTTTGGAAGCGCTTGAGATCTGCTGTTCATCCAGCGAAATCAAGAAATTGATGGTCTCCCAGCATGAACTGTTTCTGTAAATACATCTCTGGTTATTGTTCCAAGGGTTAGAAGTGATGGAGTTACCTGGTTGCGATTTGACAGAAGCCAAGAACTGCAGAACTTTCTTTTGTTTGTTTTAGACATTATTTTGTTTTCTGTTTTACCTGACAGCGTTCCAAATCTTTAAGCAATATGCTTGCTTTTCAATTTGTGTAACCTGCTGCGAGGGGACAGAAAGTTTACCCCAATTTTCAAATTGGATCAATGCGTCTTTATTCACGATTCCAGTGAATCCAAGAAATCTTCTCATTGCCTGGAAATGCTTTAACCGCATTGTGTAATATGTCAATAATAGAGAAATGTTACTCTTAAGGATTCAACTATTAGATACCCGGCTTCAAGTTTGTTGCGAAAATCATATACACATTTTAAGGGTTTTAGGGGTTTTTAACGGAGAAATCAGAAACCCACGCCATTATGTTAGGAGCTGATGACTGTTCTTTCGATATCATTTGTTTTTTCTGTTTTTTTTTTAATTTTAATTTCAAATATCATTTGTCTCTGCACAACGGAGCCTAGTAATAGTACCCTTCGCATGTGCCTTTCGATATAGGATCAATATAGGAAAAACCATTTAACTAAGGTTTAATTAGAGAAAAGTTTTAATTCCGAGTTTGTTTTCCAAGATTTTGGCATTAGTTTAAATGAGTTAGTATTCTAAACCTAAAAATTTTGAATTACTGTTAATTAATTATTTATAAAAGATCACGGTTTTTGCAATCCTTTATAACATCTCTCCCCACAAGGCATATGGGCATAGCCTGCAGCAGAATTGGCATACACGGAACCTGCATACCTGGAAACAGGAAATATTTATTATGTTCAAACTGAAAACTGGAAAAATTTTTATGATGGCTAAGAATTCAGAGGATTTGCTGGATAGTTACAATGCCACAACTTTATCAAGAATAGCAAGCCCTGTGGCAACTTGAACTTGAAAACATTCGGTAGTTTATTAAGCGAAGATTTCAGGAAAGATTTGCATAGCAACTTATTAGCTGTTGGATATAGAATTTGAATAGTGGATTTGTGTTAAAAAAAAGTCCAAATAATAGACTTGACTCGACAGACATCTTTCAAAGAAAACATGTATGTGCCTACAGAAATCTTTCAACGAAAACGTGGAGAAAGGTCTAGTATATTTATAGACCGATCATTCACATCCAGTCTTGAATTCCCTGGTCATTGCATTCACATACACGGAAAAGTGTGGGGAAAATAATCCATTGATCATGTACGATACGAAAATAAAAAGGGCCATCGAGCATTTTCATTCCAACGTACAGAATACCATCCAGAAGACATCACTGTTAAGAAGCCTAAATTAGAATGGTTACCAATTCATCCATCCATCACCACAGAAACGAAAGAAACTTTTGAATACAGTTTCCTTACACGTTAAAATACTAAAATATTCCCTGTCGAATCAGATTTTCACAGCAACAGTGACATTATCTACCCTAATCCAGTTCTGCTCTGAAACAGTGAGATTATTTACGCTAATCCCACTCTACTCTGCATTTTCCCCCTTGGTTAACTATAAATTTTTACTTCTGAATTTTATTGTGTTTCCTTCACATTTTTTAGATAACGGACAGTCAAAGAAAATGCTAGTGACCGATCGTAGAAGACCATAACGAGGAACATAAGCAAAGCGAACCAGCTAAGAATATCCCAAGTGAATAAAAACTTTGGAAGAATAAGAAATTCAAAGTTTTAAACTTGCAATGACACTTTGTAAAAGAGCCACAAAAATTTACAAAGTCGCAGTGAAACCACTGCCAGAATCATGTAAATTTTAAAAGTTACAGGTTTCATAGGTAAAATATAAGAAACGAGAATATATACATATTACAAGAGCCACTGATCCTTTACTGGTACGCCAGATCTCTTTATTTGAAAATTTCAAATTCACAACGCAGATTCACTAGTCGAAACCTGACAAATTTTTCCTTAGCCTGGTGGACATCCAAAATACAGGAGCCACGTATCTTTTACAGGAACGCCTGATCGCGTTTCCTGCGGAATTTCAAATTTAATTCACAAAGCAGATCCATACTCGGACGCTACGGTCCGTGGACGACGCTGACAGTATCATATTTACAGAAACCCTGACTATGAAACTGAGCCTGAAACAGAAGCCCTATGGATTCAAATATAACAAAAAACAATTCCGTTTTAGGCTTTTAGCCACTTCTGCTTTATTGCTTACAAGAGTCCTGAATATCCCCCGTATGTAAGCCGCTGGGATTGAACTTGCGAAAACTGAAACCCTACGGTCCTAAAAGCCCCAATAAGAAAGCAACGACAAACTCGAACTGACCAGACCTTCACTCGTCATCGTCGGGAAACGCAAGCCGAGAAGCGATGGCGGAGTGATACATGTGATCATGCAAGATCTCCGTGTCGCGGAGCTCTCTGCGTAGCCGCCGAGCCTTTTCCTCCGTGAAAACCGCAGCACCTCTGCGCAGCCGCGGATTCGACTTCGCCTTCGCCGGAGATTTCGCGTTATCGTCAGTGACACGCGTAGGATCATAATCATCCTCATCAACATCATCATCTTCATCATGATCGCGATCACCGTCTTTGCCTGAGGGTTCCAGAATGTTTTTGAACAGTGGCGTCCACCATGGCTGCCGCGACCGCGGCCGCCGCGAAGCTTTCGAACAAACCTTAACCGAGGAAGAGTCTCCGGCGGACGCCATTGCCGGCCGGAACGAAGGAGCTGTATGTCTGAATCTGGTGCATTCCAGGTTGGATCCCTGGAGTGGGAAGCTAAAGCAGATTGCCTCCATTTTCCTTGTGCATTAAGGTTGGGTCTGCGCGCAGAAGAAAATGATAATGATAAGGTTGCACAGTTGCAGTATTAAAAGCATGAATAGTAACGGTAGATTCGGGAACCTTTGGATGCTGTGTAGGGGAAATTCAAAGACGTCGGCCGTGCTTTTCTTTTCCTCGCGCCTTCGTTGGATATTTCTGTGCAACGTGGCAAAAGTTTTTCGTTGGTTTGTGGTGTGGGTCAGTGGGTGGCACGCGTTGGGTTTGGAAACGTGCAGTGCATTAGTTTTGTGTTGGCTTAGATGATAGGGATACGCGGACGTGGAGTGTCCGTTTGCTGGTGCTACAGCTTATCTTGGTTGGCCTTTACTTGCGCAGCTGGGTTGGCTCAACACGGAAGTTTCACCAACCAAAACGTGTACGACCTAAAATAGAGGTTTCCAATGGGGGCTGAAAAGTTCCAACCAAAACGTGTACATGGAAGAATTTCTCAGGCAACTCTGAACATTGCTGATGAGAAGTCGTTGAAATGGTTAGTTCATTGTATGATATGGATTTGCTGGTGATAGTTTGTCGAACAAGGTCATACTTGTAGGTGCAGTGGTTACTTCTTTGTATTATAAGAATTCTAACGTAATAGGTTGACACTTATAGTCATATTTTGAGATATTCGTATATCCTTTATACTTTGTAAGTAAGATCTTCACCATGAAAATGGAAATTCCATATGTTTGTTTCAAGTTGTTAGCTTACTTTCTTACTATAAACCTTAGCATGGAAATGGAAACCCCACGTCATAGGTTTGACAAGTTTGATTCTAGGTATTAGCTTTAGAGTAAAGCATGGAAATGGGAACCCCACGTCACATGTTTGACAGGTTTGATGCAAACCCCAAGTCATAAGTTTCATAGGTTTGGGTCTAAGTATTACGTTAATGTTAAGTACTTTAGAATGGAAACTTGAGTTTTGGATTTTTTAAAAAAATTGTAAAAGAAATTATGAAATTGTTGTCTAAGATCCAAAATAGTCTTAAATTAGCATATCCATTAGAATCAAACATGTGACTTGTTTTGATAAGGCTTGAAAAATGCATTTATCATGGCACTTTTGGATAAGGAAAAGGAAAGATATTTGGAAAACTCCTACATTTCCTAAAATTCGTATTTTTTATGGTGTCTTATTCATCAAAGTCTTCTTATAGCACTTGTCTTAAACATATGAGAAATGTTTCTTCTCAATGTTCTCCTTGCAAAAGTAAAGACTTATTTTCTCATATTTTTTTAGTGTCATGTTGCTCATCATGCTTGGAATTGGACATCTAGAATTTGTAACAATTTTCAACTAAGCATCAAGGAAGTAATTCCTGGTGATCAGCTAACCTACTTTGTCTACTTCATTTCTTTGCATTTGGAAATGTCTTTGACCCCTTATTCTTTGCTCTATTTGGAAGCTTTGGTGTGTAGTTATTTTCCAACAACAAGAGCATAACTATGATCTCTCTTCAAGAGTTAAATATTAGATTCTCAAATATGTCACTTTTCAGCTATAACTTCAAGCAAAAAAAACTTCAAATGAAAATTGAATAATTAATTTGTTTTTTACAATATTAACTTCTTTTCCTTTTGGAGGCTCAAGGATGGGAAGCTTTCAACTTTTGTCCCTTGTTGTTCTTTGTTTCTGATTAATGCATTCTTTTATCTCTAGATAGAGTTTCCTCCTTCTCTTAATAAGAAACACTTTAGTGAGAAGTGAAAATTTGCGAGGGCACTTCTAAATAAAGGCAAGGCCTAATACTTTTCCTACCTCAGAGGGGATGTTTTACAAAATTAGTTGCAAGGATGAAAACCTAAAAAGGCATCCCAAAACCATTGAGCTTTTTCTTTAGACTTTCTCTTCAATGATCTTATGTTTTCTAAATTTCTATAAAAGGAATTCTAAAAGTGCTATGTCTAATATAGATCCAAGATGAGCTTGTTGACCTTTTGGTATGTCAAAACCTTAAGGAAAATGGAAAACATAGAATGTTTGTTGCAGATAATGTGTTTGCAGGATATGAACAAGAACTCCACAACGAGATACGAGAACTCAAGGAAACAAGATCTATAATGAGAAGACAACGTAAAGACTACATGGGCCAAGATGAGAACATGGACGAGCATGGTCAAAAATGAAGGCTACAAACCAAATGAAGATGCTCCAAGAGCTAGGAAGAAGACAAATTGACGAGAGAAAGCCTCAGAAGACAAAAACAGTAGACATCTCTATCCTAGAGAAGATGTCCCATTTTCCAATGAGACGTCTCTTCTAAAGTGAGGCCAATCTTAGGTAGAAATTCCAACTTCAAAGAAGATGTCTACATTAGTCGTTTGGTAGTCATTACACAAATTTTGAGGAGTTTTCAGAGACTCCAAGGCTATTAGAAGATACCAAAATCTTGGGAATTGTGCAAGCATTGTTCACATCAGATCAATAATTGTCTTATATATACTATTGTATTCTTATTTTTCATTGTAACATCATTGGCTTGGTTGTATGTTGTATTGAGCTTCAATTACAAGGACTTGTAAATTTAGTTACATTCTTTCTATCTATCTTTTTCTTTTTCTTGTAGCCCTGTGAGGCTTATGTGCTTCTTGTGACAAGGCATCCACATTAAGCTTGTTAGGACCTTGCAGGGTTGAGTGGTTTCGTAGGGATGAAGCACTCTGATGTGGAGCTTAGAGCTTGTACAGGGTGTGGTACACTTCAAACCACAATTTTTGAGAAACGAAGTCTGGAGGTGTGCACGGATTCTACTCTCCAAGTGTGGAAGTACCCTAGTTGGGGAACCACATAAAATTTGGTGTTTTTGAGAAACAGGTGCAATTTCAATTGGGAAACTTATTCAACCCCCTTTCTAAGTTCTCAATCCACAAGTGGTATTAGAGCCTGATACTCTTACATTTCACTTTAACTTTTAAGAGTGAACTATGAAGGGGACATCCTACATGAAGTCACTAGTGTTTGACAAGTTTGATTTTGCTTATTGGAAGGCAAGGATCCAAGGATTCTTTGAGTCAATGGATTTTGAGGTGTGGAAGTCCATCCTTGAAGGTTACACACCACCTATTGACAACACAACAAAGGCCATCAAGCCATAAAGTAAGTGGATACTAGAAGAAAAAGATAAGTTCATGTATGATTCTAAAGCAAAAAATTGTATATATTGTGCATTAAATAAGTCTAAATTTAATAGAGTATCTAGATGTATAACTATTAAAGAAAATTGGAAAACCTTAGAAGCTACCTATGAGAGCACATCCATAGTTAAGCAATCAAAATTCTTGGTTTTGCAAAGTGAGTATGACAAACTTAAATTGAGAGAAGGTGAAAAGATAAAAGATTATTTTCCAGGGCAAAATGATCTAGTTGTAGGTATTAGGGGTACAGGCAAAGACTTGCCTAAAAGTCATGTCATCATTAAAATGATTTAAACACTACAACCTAATTTTAGACTTAACATTACAACTATGAAAGAAATTAGAGATTTTTCAGTCTTAAAATTTGAAGAACTTCAAAGTGCTCTCATTACTTATGAAAAGAATCTCATAAGTGAAGGGGCAAGAAAAGAAAAGCCCATTACCTTAAAATAAGCATCCAAAGAAAAGGAATTGGCTGAACAAGATTTGAACAATGAAGAGAAAATAGCTCTTCTATCAAGAAGAGTTCTAAGGCTTCTAGCAAAAAAGGGAAGAAGCCTTAATCAATCAGGACCCAACCAATAAAACTCCAAAGGTAAGGATAGAGGTAAGAATTATTCTAATTCAAATTTTGATGCTTTTTTGATAGAATGTTGGATATGTGATGAAAGAGGCCATGTGGCCTCTAAATGTCCTAGCAATGGTAGGTTACAATGAAAGGATAAGACTGATGTGGATATGAAAAAGACCAACTTCTACACAAGCTAGGATGATGGAGAGTGATGAGCGGTGAATACCCCTACACTCAACAATACGAATCACTAAGCATTCCTATGCAATCTGATCGAATTCTGTGGATTTTATGTCTTCCAGTACACTAGCCTCTAGGAAGTGAACTTGCCCTAATAGTCATTTTTTGTCTTCCCAATTACACTCGTGATATGCAAAGGTATGGTTAAGTGTAATTGAGGCATATAATTTTTATTATTTTTATGTTTGGGTGCATAAAATAAAGGATAAAAGGAATAAAGTAATTTAATTGCTAATTTAATCTAACTAACTACATCTAACTAATCTTATCATAAGCATCTATTTCCACTTGTTGTACACATCTTGAACATGTTTAGCGCTACTGGGTTACCAAATGTTAAGTGTTATTGGGGTTACCAAGCACTAAGCGTATGCTTGAAGTGGTCATACTAATGTGCTTAATTAATTACTACTTAATTTAGCTTAGTTTAGCTTAGTTTAACCTAATTAATTATTTAATTACTTAAGGCATTAAGGGAAATTGCATAAAACATAAAATGCATAAATAAATAAATAAATACTTTACTTCAAAGTGTTGCAAAATTTATCAAAAAGCTCATCTTTATTGGTGCACACACTATTGTGCTCAGGTACAATAGTGCTGAAATAAAGATCCGTACACTCTTGACTCCTATTGCATGCACTTAGAAAAATATTCTAACTTCCAAACGATAAAACTGTAATAGCTCTACTATACCTATTACAAGACATGCCATAAACATGGTAGGTGAGCATGTATTTATAGGTGAAAACAAACACTACGTCGATGGGGCCACATCAATGCATTAAATCATGCATCAACAGGGCCTAGTCGATGGGGCCTAGTTGACATAGCCAATCTATGATTCATCGTACCCCCAAAATTGAATGAAAACTCATTCTCAAGTTCTTTACAAATTTGGCAAGGTATGGAATTATTAATTGATGAAAAACATATGATAAACATAAACAAACAACAAGTGCCTAAGTGTACGAATATACAATCATTACAAAATGTTTTGGTGTTCAGGACTAAAAAATTGAACAACAGGAAAAATTTTGACAAACACAATTCCTCTAATGACCTAAAGATAAGGAAGAAGATTAAATGGTCCCAAGAAATGGAGGCTCATGAGGTTCCAAGGAATCTTCTCCTACTTCAGGTGCACATGGTGGTTGAGGCTGTTGTGGTTGTCCCACTATGGTTGCAACTTCCGAATCTTTTCCTCTTTACTCTTGGGATTGTGCATGATCCACATAGCTTCACTAATGTGGACCAGTGTGGGCACATCCTAAGGATAGAACATTATTGGGAACAACTCCTTGACATTAACGAACCAAGCAGCAAATTGTTTGCATTCAATGTTGAATGCCCTGATTGCATTTTGTAGCTTTTGGTAATTGTTCATTCTTTTGGCTATGTTCTTAGCATTTGATCTTTGATCGATGAATCTTGCCCAAAGAACTTTGAGTTCAGTGTTCATAGTCTCAACCTTTTTCTTGGTTTCCTTGTGGTCCTTAAACTTTACCTTGTACAATAAGTGCAAGTTGGCAGCCTATTTTTCTAAGTTTAACCGTAGTTGTTCAGTAGTCAGCATTGCCAAGTTTGCATATCTAAGATTAACAATATCCATGTATTTAGTCATTTCTTCTATTTGCAACTCCTTCATGTGGATCTCCACTTTATTGTAGGCATCTATCCCATCAATGATAGGTTGCCACACCTCTTTTCCTTACTAGAGTTGCTAGAGGATCTCATTGACTTTTGCCTTAGCCATCTGGATGTGTCTTTCATTAACTTCTTTTTGTAGGCCAACCTAATCTCTGTAGTCATTCTTGACTCTTTCAAATTTAAGAGCCTCATTCTTCTAGGTGGAAATTTCAATTACAGATTTTTAGTATAAGGCATAGACTTCCTCCCTAGAGAGATTTCTATTCTCCATTGCCAATTTCCTAAGCTCAGCATTCATCTTGGCTAGCTACTCCTACTATTGATGGATGAATTATTACATTTGTTGTTTCTGCACATCAACATTCTACAGGTGATGATTTTCTGTTGTCAACATTTCATTCTTTAAGTGCGTCTAGACCAAGTCCTTCTGAACTAAATATGTTTTGGCCTTGGCCATGGATTGGTCAAAGATGGTCATCACCATCCCCACCTCAACCTATTTGAGTCTGTCTTAAATCTATTGAAAATATTCATCTCTTATTAGTGTAGGGTTGAGAAGTGTGAGATCAACAAGATGGGCTCTTAATTCAGTAGTCTCTACCACCGACAATTGGTCTTGTGCTTAAGCCATTTTGAGTTGCCCTTCTAGTATGATGCATTTGCCCTTTGCTTCAAGTAGCTTCAATTAGGTTATGATGATATTATTTGGAAAATCAAAGATATCCAGAATTGATTGCTTGGTTTCCACTAGTTGGTCTAGCAAGTCTTTATGTTGGACTGCACTCAATCTTCTGCTAATAGTTCCTACGGATGTCTGCACATCTCTCAGTGCAAAAATGTATGGTACAGGCACTATAGGTGCATTTAATGCTTCAATGATTCTGTCAGCAATCACTTTTGTTGCTATCTCCTACCCTTGGTGCTACATAACTAATATAGTTACCCCTTCATCCTTCTCCAAGTGCATTAAAAAGGTAGCGACATTCCCAGAGATTTCTGGGAGTTGCTATTATTGTGAGAGAGACACTGTCACATCTCAGGCACCAGGATTTGACCTTGTAGGCAACTATTTTCTCTGGGCTATGAATATTGGCCCACCTCCCTCCATCTAGGATAGTACATAGATGGATCCCCACCACTTGTTCTTACTTGTTGCTCCTTCTCACACAAGAGCTGCTCTCAGATTTTACACAGGCACTAAATGGTTGTGTGGGCCTTCGACCTTGTTTCCTGAGTAGGTGGTGGAGGTGGCAGTAATTGCTTCTCTTCTTTTGACACAACATGGTTCTTATCCTTCATCATCTTAGACCAAGAGGCAATGGAAGTATGCTTGATTGTATCATTGACGTAGCAGTTTATCCCTATCCTTTAACAAAGTTTTCTAATAAGGCATGGAAATGGTAAGGTTTTCTTTCCATGTTCATTCTCCTTGAAATGCTTCTCTATCTCCAGATAGATTTTCTGTGGAAGGTTAATAGGAAATTTTCTATTTAGAGTGACACAAGCATGAGCAGAGAAGGTTGTCACCTTGTTGGGCTTCACCATTGGATTAAGGTGATAGGCCACTATCTTGAAGTATATATGCTTCGCCGATGTGAGCACACCAAACTCCTTACAGTTAACCCCATAACACCATTGGGTCTACTTCCTTTTTGCCTTAGGGTTTGCTTACATTGAGATTTTTGCCAAATGGGTGCCAAAATCAAGTAGGCCAAGAGCCTACACAATTGCTTTTGCCAAGTAAGATACATTAATGTTCTTAATTCTCATAGTGGCTCTTGCATTTCTATTGTTCCAGAAGAGATATGTCTCCCCCATGTACCACTCCCCATAGGTAGTGATGATCAACCACATGGAAGAGCTTTGCAATTGTGTCTTAACTTCTGGTGGATCATGTTCCAAAATAGTCCAAATTTTAGTTCTTGGAGAACTGAGTGTTGGATATCGCGAGGCTTGATTGTATCTAGGTAGGCTTGTGTCAAATGTGTTTCAAGTCTTGGTATGGGCCCTGGTGCCTCTCTTCTTTGGGATTATTCACTCGCAGCTTCTTCTTTGGAAATCTATCATATAGATTCCACTTTGGGCTCCTCCTGAAGAGGTTTTGTTATGTGAGTTTTGACTGCTTGGTCTTGAGCTTGTTCTTCCTAGCCCCTTCTAGTTCGGGGTTATTTGTCCTTTGGTTGTGATGGTCCTTCTTCCTATAGGCATTTTGATCTAGGTGCCATATGTAATCACAACATGACCAAGGATTAGCACTTAATGTGTAACTTTGAAACATTGGAAATACCTTATTTCTTGGGGTAGTTACACTTAGCTAAGTTGTGATCATGGCCTGATTGATTATTATAATATTAATAATTAATTTTACATTTACTGGAGTTTATTGGAAGGATTAAACTCTCAAAAATTGATAGTTTAATATTATTCTATTCATTAACCCTTTGGGGGAATTAGAATAATTTTAAAAAAAATTTGTTGAAAACCTTAAGGTTTGTGGCCCCACGACTAAGAGCTTACCTGTGGTAGCTATAGTATTAAAGAACAGAGTGATTTGAACAAATGGTGTGAAAGTTATGGGCTCTAGAAGGTTTTGGGCTTTGAAAAATTACAAAAGCTCCCCTCTTGTTTTTAAGCAAATGACAAAGAATTTCAAAGTGTTGGGTGGTATTTGAAGAATTTTGGGCTATGTCAATGGGACTTAGTCGATGAGGCTGAGTCAATGCAACTATTGACCATTGTTGAATTATTCACAATTTGAAAGATATAAAGAGTTTTTGAAGAAAATTAGGGTCAAATGAAAGCCCAAAAAGCCAAGAACATGATGAAAATATTAAAAGAGGATTTTAAAATTCAAAAAATTGAGAAATGATTTGAGAATGAGATTTTATGAAGAAGAATACTGTAAGGAGCACATAATTGGATGCACGATAGGGTGCACAAAATATTTTGATTATAGCAATGTCTAAGGGTAAGAAACTTAATTGACCAAATTATGAGATATGCACGTGGGTCCTCCACATAGTAGCACATGCCCTTTTTTTCCTTGCATAACCTTAACTAAGGAGTCTATGGACCCCATAGTTGATTGATGGTTATGAAAAGTTAAGGACCAAACATGGAGAATCGATTTAGGAATTCAACACATCAAACTCAGACATGAAACAAAAACATGAAAATCGGTAGTGAGGTGAGTTATGGAGAGCATTGATGGATGTTATAGAGAATGGAATGAATGTCCCAATCATGGTCACATGAAGTCCCATGTGGAATTTATGGTTAAATGACCCAATAAAGTCCAACCTTAGTCCAAACCAAAACCAACCACTTTCAGTGACTTTGCATCACCACTCTAGGACTAGTCCACCTCCTCGAGATACAAGAATACTTCCATGGACAACCCCCATTTCCTTATTTGAGAAGAAAAGAGAAGCAAGAAGTGAGAAAGGGCCTTAGTTAGAGGGGACCTTTAGGCATGGGTAACATGTCTTTCTAGTCCCATAATTAGTGCTTGTAGCTCATTTATTTTGTCTAAGGAATGTGCTTTAAATTCCCATCATTATTATATACATATATATATATATATATGTGGGATTTTTGGATGGGAACCACACCATGCAAAGACTTATTCAACTTCATGTTATTGGTTAACACAGAATGGTAAGAAATCCATGAAAACACACATGCACTCAAGCAAGTAAAGAGGTACAAAGAGTATTTAATCCCCTTAAAGCCACACCCTTTTCAAACCTTTGAACCTTTTCCAACCTTGGAAACTACTAAGGTCACAAGTTTGTTGAAGTTCTATTAATGAAAACAAGGAAAACCATATAGTTTGTGGATGGGTGGATGACATTAACTCACTTTCTGTTTCATGAAAATAGAAACTAGTCTTAGTTATTAGTCATCAAAATTCAAAAATAAAAATTGAACATTAAAAAAAAACATTAAGTACAACCACTATGTCTTGTTGGCAATAAAGCAATTTTATTAGAAAATAAAGAAAATTCACACCAAAATAAGGAAAAAAATAAAAAAAACTGTAAAATATTCAAGAAAGATAAAATGTATTAACGATGTTGTAAAAAAAATTTGGAAAAATAATGAAGTGTAAAACAAAAAGAATATATAAAAATAAAGGAAGTGTAAAATAAAAAAAGTAGTAAAAACTGAGGAGCCACTTCAAATGTTTAACATGAATGGTCATCTCCCCCATGATTGAGTTGAAAGGAGGAGATTTGAAAAATTGAGCATGGTTGTCCATTTTTTGAGGTGTTGCTTCCACTAGGTTGCACAGGTTTATGGAAAGGTTTGACTTGTTGCATGTTGACTAACTACCTTTTGTTATGGCTCTCAAGTTTGTAAATTAACATGGCCCCAGAAGGAAAAGTTTCATGAATGATGTAAGGTTGTTTCCACAACATCTAGAACTTAGTTCGTTGAGGTACACATGTGGGGTTCTAGTAGAGAACCTTATCTCCTAGTTGAAATTTCACTTTTTTTATTCTAAGGTCATGGCACTTTTTGTTCAATGCCTTATGCACTTCATTCTAAGATATGACTACCAATCAATTTCCATCTAGCACATCCAAGTTGATCAATCTCTCTTTTTATGCTAAGCTTAGGTCAAGATCCAAGTCACAGGCTATTGAAAGTGTATGAAGCTCGAATTGGATAGAAAGTGTTGGTAGTTTACCATAAACCAACTCATAGGGAGAGTATCCTATAGGGAGTTTCCATGTTGAGCGATAGGCTTAGAGGACATTGTTGAGTTTTGTGCTCCAATCTCTCCTGTATTTGCTAATAGTTCTTATTAAGATCTTTGTAATAGTCTTGTTCAACCCCCAAGCATTGCATGAGCTTGTGAAAAGTGGTGCCTATGAAATGGATTCCATTGTTAGAGATTAGTGCATGTGGCACCCCAAACTAGTTTACAACATTTTGTTGTACAAACTGTGCAATAGTAGATGATGTATAGTCGATGAAGGGTATTGCTTGTACCCATTTTATGCAGTAATCAATGGTGAATATTATGTACATCTTTCTATTTGACATGGGCATGATGGGATCCATGAAGTTGATGCCCCATATGTTGAAGGGTTCTAGTGGTTGGATCCATTATTGAGATCCCTTCGTTCAAGTAGTCATCCCACCATCTCGTTGAAAATATTTACAAGAGCAAAAAAATTGATGGGAGTCCTTGAAGATGGTTGGCCAATAATACCTTGTCATCGAGGTCTTAATGGCTATGATTCTCCTAGCATAGTGGCCCCCACAAGGGCCCTCATGAGTGTCCTAGAGAATGTGTAGTTGATCATCATCACGTACACACCAACAAACTAGGCCATTAGCACACACCTTGTAAAGGTGTCTGTTGATTTCTATGAAGTGTTTGGCCTAATGAAGAAAATATTGTTTCTTCTTGTAGTCCTTAAGTGAGAAGATAAGTGAGGATGTCGTCATATCATTTTGGTTCTACGACACTTGTTCATTTAGTGCATCAATAAAGAGGAATTCATTAGGAAATTAGTCAGAGAGCGGGCTCTCCTCTTTATTATCCCATCATAACCAAGATAAGTGATTAGCAACCACATTCTTAGTTCTCTTTCAGTCTACCATTGTAAGATCAAACTCCTGCAAGATCACTAGCCCCCATATGACATAGGGGCTCACCATTAGCTTGTTCATGA
The DNA here is from genome assembly GCA_015680685.1 of Gnetum montanum. NCBI lineage: Eukaryota > Viridiplantae > Streptophyta > Gnetopsida > Gnetales > Gnetaceae > Gnetum > Gnetum montanum. Next base: position 156,441 of record MNCI01006946.1, on the reverse strand, counting down.
GGAAGCAAATGGCACAGTTGTCAATGTACCCCAAACACTTTGTATCCAAGCACATAGTGCCTAAAATTTTCTAGAGCATACACCATCACCATTAGTTCTTTCTCTGTTGTGGTGTAATTCAATTATGCACCCACAATGCTTTGACTTGTGTAGTGGATGTAATATGGACATTTCATGTCATCTAACTATGTAAGCATGGCTCCCAAGGCATAATTTGATGTATTTGTCATTATATGAAACAATCTAGACTAATCATGTGCTTATAGAATTGGAGTCTCTATGAGTTTCTACTTAAGAATTTGGAATGAATTTTTGCATTTCTTAATCTAGATGAATGGAGCATATTTCTTTGTTAGCTTGACCAACAGTTTTATGATCTTAGATAAATTCTCTATGAATTACCGATAGTAACCGTTGTGTCCAAGGAATGGCCAAACATATTTAATGGTTTTTAGTTGGCAAGTTATTCCATGGATAACTCTTATCTTTTTATGATTCACCTTAATTCCTACCTGAGAAATTCTATGCCCTAGTATAATGCCCTCCTGGACCATAAGATAGCTCTTCAAACAATTAAGCTAAAGATTTGTCTTCACACATCTTTTAAGAACTTGCTCAAGTGGTCTAAGCTTGCTCAAATGTGGCATCATAGGTGGAGAAGTCATCCATGAATATTTCCATCCCACAACTAATTTGTTGCTAAAAAATGCTCAAGACTAAGCATTGAAATGTTGTAGGAGCATTACATAGATCAAAAGGCATCTTTCAATATGCAAAAGTCCCCCAAGGACTCATGAATGTTGTTTTGGCCTAATCCTCTAGCACAAGTTGGATTTGGTTATAGCCACTATAACCATCTAGAAATCTCTAATAGCAATGCCTAGATATAGTGTCCAACACTTGATCCATAAATGATAATGAAAAGTGGTCGTTGAATGTTACCATATTTAATAGTTGGAAGTCGATGCAAATCCATTATTTCCCACCTTTGTTGGGCATAATCACAAGTGGGCTAACCCACTTACTATTTGCAATGGGATAGATAAACCTTGCCTTGAGGAGTTGTTTGATTTCCTCTTTAATGATCTGCTTCAATTTGGAGTTCAATCACCACTGCAATTGCCTCTTTGGCTTCATGATCAGATCAGTGTAGATATGATGTTGGCATATCCTAGGATTAATCTCTATGAGTTTAGGATATAACCAAGAAAAGCTTGTTGTCCATTTTTTGATCACCCTCAATAGCATCTATTTCTATTCAGGAGAAAGATTGAAATTAATGATTATAGGCTTGTCATTTTTCAAAAATGTATACTCCATGCTGGTAGGTAGAGTTTTCAACTCTAAGGGCTCTTTAAAATTTTTAGGGATTTCCAACTCTTCCCAATTGATATCATCATTTGTATCATCAAAGAATTGGTGATGAACTCACTCTAGTTCATTCATGTTTTCAACATAGGCACATGTTAGACTCTTAGCGAGTTCCATGCAAAGTGTGTTGCTTTCAAGATCAACTGTCAGACATTGGGTGCCCTCCTGTTTTGTGGCTATTGTGTATAGGCACCTTTGAATATCTACCTCATTTGCACATTACCTACATGCAAAAATGGATGCTTTTTTCATAGACTAGAGTTTCTGCGCACAATTGTAACTAGTATTGTTGTATGTGATGCATGGAACTCTCTTCTTCTTAATCTTTACAAATTCATTCTACTTGGAAATTTCTAGGGAAAGATCTTTGATGCCCATTTTTGCATCAACAGTGCTCAACCAAGTCCTTTCCATAATGATTAGAAACTCTCCCTTGCAATTGTCAACTTTGATTACTAGGAAGTTGGCAGGATAAGACCACCCATAGATAGTGGTCACAATATCTTCTACCAGTCCCAATGGAACAATAATGGACTGATCTACTAGTTCTAAATGGATGTTGCTCTTCTTAAAAGGAGGCAGGTTCCAAGTGTTGTGCATTTCATGAGAAATTAGATTAACTTCAGAACCTAAGTCAAGAAGAGCTTTTCATGGCTCATTCCCAGTAATCTGCAGATAGATGAGAGGACTTCTAGGATTAGCTCTTTTCCTAGGAAGGTTGCTAGCCTTGATCCAATCAAATAAAGCATGGGTTTACATAATTATGTAAATCTTAAGAGGTGTTTGGTTTGAGGGGCTCTCGAAAGGAATGGATGCAGAGAATGAAGGAGATATAGGGTGACCAACCACATAAGTAGATGAGGGTTTAGTAGGGCTATTGGTTTGAAAGAATGATCTTTTATGGGATCTTGGTTTTGAACCACTCGGTTGAGGAGCTAGCTATAAGTTAATGGCCTTGGTAACATTACGTTTTTGTGGCTGGGTTAGAAGCTCATCCTACATGGATGGAGCATGTGGCAATTGGGTTGAGGATGGAGCATGTGCTAAAGGATGAGGAGGATGATAGTGATATGGTGTTTTCCCTCTAGTAGATGGAGGATGAGTTCTATAATATTCTAGATGGTAGTAATGATGCTAAAAAGAAGCATGGCTAGAAGAGTCACACGGAGACATTGGTTACTAAACATAGTATCCATATGGATCTGGCTACCTTTAAGGGTATTGTTGCCTTGATCGTGGCATTCCACATGAATGTGAGTGTTGCCACTACTGGTATTGCTCATATGGCTATGGTGGAGCTCCACTTGGATAATAAGCTTGTGGTTGCTAGTGGATCTACCTTAGATTACCTTAAGGATAAGGTAATCTTCTGGGTGCTTGCCTTCTTGATAATTTAAGATTTAGTGCATACACCCTAGACTCATGCAAGTGTGACATGAGAAGGCAACATCCTTTAGGATGTTTGTATTGGTATATGTCACACCCACCATTGTCATCTAATTTTGACTCCACAACCTCTTCTACTACCACAACCTTATCTTTACTCATTTAGTAGGCACATTTAGCTTCTTTCTACCTCTTGCAGTCATGATCACTACACTGCTCTCTTAATTCTTCTATAATTTTTAGAGCAGATTGGAATTTTTCATCCAAAGAGTCCCATAATTTATCAACCTTTTCCAGTATATTAGAAACAAATTTTTATAACCACCTCATCAAGTAGTGACTACTCCTCATTATCACAAAATTAGACCTCCCTTTTGTAATGGAAGGATCATTATTATATTCCTCAGCACTTTCTTATTTTCTCAGCTCTCCTTCTTTTGCTACCTGCTCTATTAGCCTTTGGATTTGATGGGCTCTAAGTTTTGATAGTCTTCCTTGGGCATAAAGCCCAAGAGTTCTTCTCATTTTTTATCTAATTCCATCTATTATGTGGCAAAGTTATTCTCGCTGAGAATAACAATGGCTAGGGCATTGGTGTATGAGAGAAGAGTATCTACCCATGGCAATGTCCAAAGGTTCATGTGTTCTTTGCTTCTATTCTTGGATCTACCTTCTCAGATTATATACTCACGAGTACATATAGTATTTATCATTAAACAAATTTAGCGTTGTACTCCATTTGTGGATGGACTTTGGCTCCAAGGATGGATACCAGCTTTTTACTTCTTTGATGAGTGTCCTAGGAAATAGTTTGAATTTTTGCCAATCATTTTCAGTATTTTGTAAGGCATAGGCATCGTGAACAGCTTGAAGATGTGTTTACGGATTATAGTTATATTGACCCTCAAATATGGGGATATTATTCATGTCAAGTCACTTGATTTGACTATCTTTCACATGCTTGATTAGAATTTTTACTACCTTTGCAATATTTAGCATGCCCCAAGTGGCCAGCAAAGGCTCATCATCATCATTATTTTGATGATGCCTATGATGTCCTCTACTACTCCTTTGCTCATGGTGGTCTCTATGATTATCATTGTCCTATTATTCACCTTCATCATGGTTATTCTTTATGTGTTATTTGTCCGAACCAAAAGAGAAAGAAGAAGATGCAGACCAAGAGGATGAAGAGAGAGAAGGACTACCACCACCATGGTGTCTACCACCTTCTCTATGCTTTTCATGGCCATGTTTGTGAGCTTTCTTGTCATCTCGATGCTTACCTAATCCCTTGCTTTGACTCCCACTTTTCCATGAACCTAGATTGTTAATAGTGAATTGTAGCTTGAGGTTGAAGCCTCCATCACCAATATCAAGAGGTGGAGAATCTTCATGTTGAGAACCCCCATAGGGAGGATTCTCATTGTTGTTTTGGTTGAGCAGGAATAAGGGATTGGTGAACCGTTTCTCCTTCAAAGCCTCATGGTGCTTCTCCTAATGTCAATCTTTCCTATGCTATGTTGTTGTGGGATAGTAGTCTCGGAAGTCATGGTCATGCACAACATACTCTTCTTGAAGATCTTAGATGCCTAACCCCCTAAGAGTTTGGAGTAGCATCCTAGGCACAGATCGATTGGGAGGCATTATAATGTTGCCTTTCATATCTTTCCATCGTAGTTGTTCATCCTTATGCAGGATGAAGGTGAAGTCAAGCACATACTCATCTAGATGAGTATATATCACCTTACATTCTTGAGGCACTGATGGTTTAGTATCATCATGATTGTGAGAAGAAGACATTCTACAATTAGAATAATTTATCAATGTTCTTAAATTATTATATTTATTTTTAGAATGATTTTTTTGACCTTAGGGCTCATCCAACAATATTAATGATTTTCACTATGCTAAAATAGTGCACATTTCAAACAAAAAATAATCCCTAGCAATGGCACCAATGATGAGTGGAAAATACCCCTATGCTCAACCATATGAATCACTAAGTATTCATGTGCAATCTAGTCAAATTTTGTGGATTCTATGTATTCTAGTATAGTAGCCTCTAGGGAGTGAACTTGCCTTAACAATCATTCGTTGTCTTCCTAGTTATACTTGTAATATGCAAAGGTATGGTTAAGTGTAATTGAAGCATATAATTTTTATTATTTTTATGTTTTATGTTTGGGTGCTTAAAATAAAGGATGAAAGGAATGAAGTAATTTAATTACTAATTTAATCTAACTAACTACACCTAACTAATCCTATCATAAGCATCTATTCCCACTTGCCATACACATCTTGAACATGTTTAGTGCTACTAGGTTACTAAAAGTTAAGTGTTATTGGGATTACTAAGCGTCAAGCATATGCTCGAAGTGATCATACTTATGTGCTTAATTAATTGTTACTTAATCTAGCTTAGTTTAGATTAGTTTAACCTAATTAATTATTTAATTACTTAAAGAATTAAGGAAAATTGCATACAACATTAAATGCATAAATAAATAAATAAATAATCTACTTCAAAGTGTTGTAAGGTTTATCAAAAAGCTCATCTTTATTGTCACACACTATTGTGCTCAGGTATAATAGTGCTCCAATAAAGATCTGTACACTCTTGACTCCTACTATGGGCACTTAGAAAAATACTTTAACTTCCAAATGAAAAAACTACAAGAGCTCTACTACAACTATGATAAGACATGCCATAAACATGACAAGTGAGTGCATATTTGTAGGCAAAAATAGATATTATGTCAACGGGGCCTAGTCGACACAACCAATCTACGATTCATTAGAGAGCAAAGTGAAGAAGAGATGGATGATACTTCAAAAGATTCATAGCTCATCTATATGGCTCTCAAAAATGTTGATACCATCTTGTCAAATGAGGATCAAATAGAAACTGAAGAAGAAAGGTACGACCTCTTGTGTAATGAACTTTTATCTTTTCAAAATCTTTGTATAAAGCAAGGATCAATATGTCTCATTATTAAATATGAAAATTTTAGATCTCACAAAAGAAACCTCAAACTCAATGGTTGAGAATAAAAAACTAATCATGTCCTATGAGAAAATTAAGGAAGAACTTGCAAATGCTGAACTTGCAAATGCTAAACTTGCAAATGAGAGGCTGGTCAAAGGAAAAGAATCACTTTGAGTAGTTCTTGGGTAAAGAAGATGTTCAAATGATAAAAGTGGACTAGGCTACTATAAAAAAGAACAAGATTCTCCACAAAATGTATTTCAACCATCAGTCTCTTCAAAGATTGAGGTAACTACTAGGACTATATTCAACCAGAGAACAACTTCAAGGGTTAATAACTTTAATCTAAACAAAAGGATTAGGTGTTATTATTGTAATAGATTTGGGAATAAATAATGAGTTTGTAATTTAAAGCATTATCATATGAATACTTGGACATATCACAAAACTCATTAGACTTATACAAATGTGTATAGAAAGGTACCTATATAGGACAATAAGAGAATGGGTGAAACACCACCAAATTTGGGCTTCTGGATTTCAACTACAAATTTGTCTAAGTGTCAAAACTTGGCAAATTTTTTCTAAGTGTTGAGACTATGCTCCCACTACTAGGACTATGCTCTAGAGCATAGTTAGCATAGTTGAAATAGATAGCCTAGATTTGCAAGATTTTTCTAAGTGTCAATAGTAGCTGCAAAATTTTCTAACTGTTGAACTACACTCTCCCTGCCAGGACTACTCTCTAGAGAGTAGTTAGCATAGTATGCACACTAATGGCCAATTTTGTAAATTTTCCTAAGTGTCAAACCAGAAGCTTTTATGCTGGCTTAGGATGGAAGAAACAGTTTGACAAGTTTTCTAACTTCGAAGGCTACACCCCCTACTACGCTCCAAAGCGTAGTTAGCGTAGTTTGGATGAGGAAATCAATTTTTGCCAAATTTTTCTAAGTGTTAGGGCTATGCTCTCATTGTCAGGACTATGCTCTAGAGCGTAGTCAGCATAGTTTGCATTGAAACACATTTTTTTTGCAAAATTTATCTAACTATTGGACTATGCTCTAGAGTGTAGTCAATGTAGTCAAGCAGAACTACCTCCAAAAGCCTTCAGAACTTAGCACAAGCCTTCATCTCAGCTCCAACATTCCTTCGGCAAGTAAGATCAGCAATTTGCATTTCTTTTGCATCCCCCATTTGCCCCCAAATTGTACCTATGCTCAACACCACGCGAGAGAGTGGACAGCATAGTCTTGGAGTGTAGTCTCCAAAATTGCACTTTTGCATTATTTTTAGGTACATTGTGGTCTATTTGACACTTGCACATGTAGTCTTGGTAGCGTAGTCACAGTCTAGCAGTCTCACAGGGTCCATTGGAGCACACTAGCAGAACACCATTTGCTTCAATGGGAGCATAGTTGGGACTAGCATAGTCCCAACTACCCCTCTACCATGTGGTGCTTGATCCATGATTCGCACTATCCCTAGGCTTGTAAATAACCTGACATTTCATGTTTTAGGGGTTAGCAATTCTTGCATTTGGTTAGCATATTGAAGCATTCAACTAGCAAACTTGCATTTTAGGCACTCCAACATTCAAGTGCACTTGGCATTTGGTAGACACCATTGCACACCATCACTGCACTGTTGCACCCCGTAGGCCACTGCAGCCCGCAGGATGTCATGGTAGCCAACCTGGTAGTCTTAGACTTCATGATGGACATCATTTTTTTGTAGCCTAGACACCCTGAGATTATGACTATACTACCTACTGTGCTTGTCTGTACACCACGTACCTCCTCACCTTCTCTTTGCAATCAACTACGCTTCTCCCATTTGGGGTGATGCAAATCTCTCTCTCTCTCTCATTCTTGTTGCATTTTTTAGCATTTTTACTTGCATTTTATCATATTACAGGCATTTTTGCTATTTTTCTACATAAATTCACATGTTTGCACCTTCATTTTGCACTAAAAACCTTGACTACGCTTGCCCCCATAGGCACCATGAACATTGTAAACATTGTGCAAACCCCTCACATTCGTTCGTTGTAACATCCCATAAGTCCTAGTTTGATCAACAAGATCATCTTGAGCACCCTACCTCTGCTTCTAGCAAGCCCTCACATAGACGTGGGGTTAAGGTTGTATCACAATAGACCTCTCGATGTATTGTTCCAGCCTTCGACGTTTTCAGTCGCTACAGTGGGGATAATGCAAAAGGAAAAGGGTGTTAGGAAGGTATGGAGAGTCAAAAGGAAAGAAAATGATTGCAAGAAAAACCATTTTGACAAATTTGTGAAGGGGAGCCAATCTTTGAAAATAGAATAATTGTGCATAAGAGGAGGTACCTCAAAATATGGATCTCACACTTAAGCTCCATAGGCACCTTTATTTTCTTGAACAAGAAAGGTAAGTAGAGGTAAAATTTTCAGTTCATTGTAAATATCTCTTAAGACTATAATCCTTGGAAACCATCCTTGAGCCCTTTCTTGATGAGATGTCTTTCATGAGACATCTTAATGACTAAAGATACATTTTCTCCTCTAAAGAGACATCTACCTGTGTTTGTGTTCAACGTGGTAGAGATGTCTACTTTCCTAGAGAGATGTCTACTTGTGCATTAAAAGGCACAACATAGATGTCTATCTTTAAAAGGAGACATCTATATTTTCATAAAAGACCCTCATTGAACATGATTATATCAATCAAAACCTTCATTTTTCATTCATTCTTCCACATTCAAACATAGATGACTAGGGGAGAGATGACCAAGGCTTTACCAAAAATAGCAATTTGTGAATTTTCCTTCAGATCTATGGCCCACAAGAAGTTTGCAATGTCAAGGCTACCACTAAGAAAAAGTAAGAAGTTAAAGGGAGCTTCCTCTAGCACTGCTAACACCTACACTCTATAGTTCAAATCCCTTGATGCCCAACATCGATTTGAGGTAACTTGAACTATTTCTATCATCTCTAAGTGCTCTCTTTATTTCTAGTAGCATCATCAAAAGGAACTGATAAAATTTTTCCAAGTTTTAAATTCTATTACTTTTATTTCAATGAATTTTTGTGTGCCTAAAATTATCATTAGAGAAATTTATAGCAACATTGTGATTACAAATGCTTTTTTTCAGATCTTTCACTACCATGGTTGGGGTTTGCTATTTGATGTCTCTCCTCAAGTTGTTAATGCAATTATTAGGATTTCTAGTGCTAATGTATTTAGTGTTACCATTCATTCCATGGATGACATTTTCATGAATGATGAGATTCCTATCTCTCAAGATGAATTTTTTGATGCTTTGTTTGGGGAGTCAGTATCTCCATGTAGTGGAAGAGTTTATAGGAGTCAGATGATCCTAGATGCTTCCATCCTCTCTCTCATTATTTTATACAATATCATTATAAAAGGAGGAAGCTATAATTATTTGTTGCCATCCTAAGAATTTTTTCTCTATTTTCCTTCTCATAGAACAACCCTTGGACTTCAATCATACTCTTTGCCAAAACATGTTGGGCTTGTTCACCAAGGAGAGAATCTATGGACATCCTCATCTCATCAGCTTGCTTATCCAACAAAGAGGTGTTTCCATTCCTGACATGCCTTTGCTTAAAGGCAAGAGAAGCCTTGGTTAGTATTTAGAAAAGAGGAGCTCCACCCATGCTAATGAAGCCTAGTAGACCTTAAAAATCTAGAAAGAAGGGATCTGCATCACCATTTCATGCCTCTCCTCATCTGAGAAGATCTAAATCTATTGGAGGTTAGGTGACATCTCCTTTAAAGAAGTTGTTGAAGTCCTTTACTCATGCCATTAGCTAGATTAGTAGGAACCTCTCTTACCTTCATAAGAGAATGTACGCAGTTGGGATACCTCTTCCTCTTAATGAACAATAGTTTGAGGAGATCACCACTTCTCCCATATCAGATAATGAGGAATGTCCAGTCCCATGGAGACATTCAATAGTAGCTAGGCCTTCTTAGGCCTATGACTTGAGAAATGCCTCTAATTCAAAGGAGGATGATGCACCACCGAAACATGTTTGGGGGGAGCTTCCTAATCCCATGCAACCTAGAGCCAGTTCCCATCATTAGGATGATACTCCAAGGACATTTGAGTAGCAAGCCATGGAGAGCCTCTTTGGGACTTCTTCCCAATAGAGATTGCCAATCTTATTACCTTTGAGAGGAAGGATGCTTCCTCATCCTCTCAGTAGGATCCATCCTAGTAGGATCCACCAGCTTCATCTTGATTTCAAATGAAGCTTCATCCATGGAGGGCTCTAGTTCAGATACCTTCAAACAATGATGATGAGAAACATGTCTCCTACACCAATACTAGTAGTGATGATGATGATGAGGAGACCTATAGACCTTCTTGTGCTATAGCTACTTCTAATGAGAACTTAGATGAAGCCATTGAGATTAGTGATTAGCATCCTTAGGTGGTCCCTCTTTTTGGGTGATGTCCAAATAGGAGGATAATTTTTGGACTGTATATTTGTATATTGTGGAGATATAGTATGTATGAATCTTGTGATTCTTGTAAACTTTATGCCCTTTTGTATTTATCTATTATGCTATATAGATAGGTTAGCATTTAGAAAAATTATGAAAATCTTATAGTTTCATCTTATCTATTATTGGCTTGAGTTCTTATGTATTACCTCTGCAATTCCCTTTCGTTACCATTGGAATTCATATGTCTTAAGGATGTTTATCATTTATTGTTATTTTATATTTACTCACCCATTTTCTTAAGTTTTGGACATCACCAAAAAGGGAGAGATTGTTGACCTTTTAGTATGTTAAAACCTTAAGGAAAATGGAAAACATAGAATGTTTGCTATGGATAATGTATTTGTAGGATATGAACAAGAAAACCACAAGGAGATACAAGAATTAAAGGAAATAAGATCTATAATGAGAAGAAAAAGTAAAGACTACATGGGCCAAGATGAGAACATGGATGAGCATGGACAAAAATGAAGGCTACAAACCAAATGAAGATGCTCCAAGGGCTAGGAAGAAGATAAATTCATGGGAGAAATCCTCAAAAGACAACATCCAAAAGTTGAGGAGATGTATCCTAGAAACAGTAGACATCTATATCCCATTTTCCAGTGAGACATCACTCTTGAATTAAGGCCAATCTTAGGTATATGTCCCAACTTTAAAGAAGACATCTACACTAGCTGTTTGGTAGTCGTTGCATGAATTCTAAAGAGTTTTCAAAAAATCCAAGGCTATAAGAAGATACCAAAATCTTGGGAATTATACAAGAACTTTTCACATTAGATCAACCATTGTCTTATTTATGATATTGTATTCTTGTTCTTCATTGTAACATCATTTACTTGGTTGTATGTTGTATTAAGTTTCAATGAGATACAAGAATTAAAGGAAATAAGATCTATAATGAGAAGAAAAAGTAAAGACTACATGGGCCAAGATGAGAACATGGATGAGCATGGACAAAAATGAAGGCTACAAACCAAATGAAGATGCTCCAAGGGCTAGGAAGAAGATAAATTCATGGGAGACATCCTCAAAAGACAACATCCAAAAGTTGAGGAGATGTATCCTAGAAACAGTAGACATCTATATCCCATTTTCCAGTGAGACATCACTCTTGAATTAAGGCCAATCTTAGGTATATGTCCCAACTTCAAAGAAGACATCTACACTAGCTGTTTGGTAATCGTTGCATGAATTCTAAAGAGTTTTCAAAAAATCCAAGGCTATAAGAAGATACCAAAATCTTGGGAATTATACAAGAACTTTTCACATTAGATCAACCATTGTCTTATTTATGATATTGTATTCTTGTTCTTCATTGTAACATCATTTACTTGGTTGTATGTTGTATTAAGTTTCAATGATAAGGACTTGTAAATTTAGTTACATTCTTTCCTTATGTCTTTTTCTTTTTGTTATAGCCCTATGGGATTGATGTGATTCTTGCAAGAAGGCATTCACATTGAGCTTGTTGGGACCTTACAGGGTTGAGTGGTTTTACAATGCTAAAGCACTTCGAAAAGGAGATTAATTTTGTAAAGGTTTTGTGATCCTTGAAACCACATTCTGTGCTTGTTGGAACCTTGTGGGATTGAGTGGTTTTTTAGTGACGAAACACTTTAGTGTGAAGCTCAGAGCTTGTAAAGAGTGTGGTATCCTTCAAACCACATTTTTTAATAGACAAAGTTTGGAGGTGTGCACAGATTCTATCTGCTGAGCGTGAAAGTACCCAAGTTGGGGAACTATGTGAAATTTGGTTTTTTTGAGGGATAGATATATTTTCCATTGGGGACCTTATTCAACTCCCCTTCTAAGTTCTCAATCCATAGATCTTACATTAGCATGACTATCAAAATTAAACAAGTGACTTGCAAAATACAACTTGAATGCTTTAACCAATTGCATAATGCCTCACTAACGCATATAGCCAAAGTAATTTTAAAGTAGACATATTTTTATAAATTATGGTATAGTTACTTCGTTGCAAAGAAGTAAGACTATAAGTCTTTTTAGAGGTGAAAGAGATTATTTACTTAGCATCAAAAAATGAATGGTGTTAAAACCTAAAATAATATAATTATAGGTGCATTGTAAAACATATAGGCAACAAGATCCATTAGAAAATTTTAGAGGAATATAACAATGTGTTAAGTATGACTCAAATTGACAACCTCTTATCTAATAAGATACTGAGCTAACCACCTGAATACATAAACACTATTCAAGACATGTATAATAAGGTCACAACTCAAGTTCACATCATTTGTGGTGAGACTACAAACTTTTCCATGAAGATTAGGCTATAATAAATGTATGTTCTAAGCACTTATTTGTTTGCCATTATTATTAACAATATTAAGAATGCACATAAGAGTCACACACAAAGTTTAATTAAGGCATATAAAGGCTTGATTAGAACCAAGGGAAGGAAATTTATGAGGGAACAATAGGAATATTTTACTTACATCATTAAAAAGGAACCTAGATAGTTTTAGCAATGTTTACATCATAAAGCCTCTTCATAATTTAATTTTTCTTTTCAAGATATTTGCTCATTTTATAATATGATATTTACAAAGCAAGATGATATTTCTACTACTATTGTATAACAATCATCTCTTCAATTTACTCTTGAGGAAGTCATAGAGGATATTAAAAAGCTATCATGTAGTAAAGTTATAGATTCAGATGGTTTATATGCAGAATTATTAAAGTGGACAAGATCTGCTATTCATAGAGAAATCTGGCATAGATTAAATTGAACAATAGAGCAAGGATTAAATTAGCATTGGAAAACTGATAAAGCTACATTTTTATATAAAATTTGGAAAAAAATAATTTGAATACTTATCGAATGATTATTGTTAGTAACATATTTGCTAAGTTTTTGGGCACTCTATTAGAAAAGAGAATCAATTCTTGGACTAAAGGTAACCAGATTAGGATATGATGTTAAGTAGGTTTTAGAGAAAATCACTCTACTATTGATCACTTTGTTACTCTTAGACACTACGTGGAGTTTGCAAAAATGCCTAATAAAAAGGTTTTTATTTGTTTTATTGATTTTGTAACAACATATGATTTAGTGATCCATACAAAACTATTATTGCACTTGCATAAAATTGGCCTTCCTTCAAATTTGATTACAAAAATTCACATATTGTATGAGAAAGTGACTATTGAAAATATAGATAGCAATTCAAAGAAAAAATTTTAATTTTAGAGCAAAATTTAAGTTAAGTAAGGTTTTCCACTTTCTCTAGCTCTCTTTGGTATCTTTATTGTTGAAATGCAGGAATGATTCTGTAATGGGCAAGATAGTCATGTTGTTTAAATTGGATTCCAAGTAGTGAATCCTCTTTTGTATGTAGATGATGCGACCTTGATCAACACTACTATAGAAGGTATGCAAAATATGTTGCGAATTTTGGAAAATTATTGTTGTTCATTTGGTCTTCAAGTAAATGTAAATAAAGCCAAAGCAATGATCTAGGGTACAAGAAACAACTATTATAACTTCCATTTTGGAGGTACTAGTGTGTAAATGATATATTCTTTTAAATATTTGGATCTCATTTATATGAATAATTACATGTGGGGAAAGTGCATCAAAGAAAAAATAGCATGAATTTTCAAGGATCTGTATACTTTCAAAAACAAGCTTAAGGATTTAGGCCTTTGGGGTTGGAAGGTCAAAGAGAAAAGTTTTCAAAGTATCATCTATCCTACTATATTATATGGATGTGTTGTTTGGGGACTTGGACTTATTGCTAAACTTTGGAAGGATATTGAAAGAGCACAAATTTTTTTTTCATTGATGAGTTAAAGGTAAAGATGTAAACACCTTACTCAATGTTATTATGTGAATGCAATTGATTACATTTAGAAGTAGAAGCCTTATGTCAATTCATTACATACACTCATAGGTTGCATATCTCAAGGCAAGACAAATTCTCTAAAGTATTTCTTAAGAATTTTTGAGATTGTGGTTGGTATTTTTAGGGGATGCAATAATTGAGAAAATTGAATATCTCTTGGGCGAATGTGTAGAAAAATATTAAGCATATTTTCCAACAAGTTAAACAACACAAATCTAGGCTAATGTGAAAGATGAGAGACAATTTTATTTACACCACATTAGATGTAGAAGCTCACTATTTCTCAGCTATTATTCCCATTAAGTATTGAAATGCTATCAAGAAGATTCACTTTAGTTCTCATCATCTTAAAATTGAAAGTGGAAATGGATTCAACTCCTTCAAGAACAGTGCATTTTTAGGTTCTGTAGACTAGGAGCCCTTAAAGCTGATACATATATTTCCTTCTTGTGCTATGAATACTAATAATCTAGGAAAAATTAGGTTTTGGATTACTTGAATAATTATCTTTGATGCATAAATTTTCACCTCATTTGTGATTGACCTACGAGTTGTATTAGTGGAGGAATGGTTCCAAAGTCAAAAGATCATCAAGACATAAAATGATTAGGATTGAATTTAATCAAATTCCATACTTATGACTATCACTCATAAGTAAAAACATGAAATTTCATCCTAACTTCTAATCTTAAGTTCAAGAATGAAAATTAATGATTAAATCATATTGAAATCAAGAATACAAACATAGATTTTAAGGATCACAAGGGAGACTTTGCCTAATCTGAAATTTTCCTTATTGTGTTCACAATGCAGTAACCTTGATAGCTTTCTAGTGGACTCCAATAGTCACCACAAGGCTCAACAAATCCTCTCTTAATGATTTTTGAAGAAAACTTGATTTCAACTTGATGTGGGTTTGCTTGGGTATAGAGTCCTCTTCTTCATCTTCTAATATCCCCCCAATACAAAGTGAAATATCTTATTTATACTCAACAATGTATAAAAATAGTCATTATAACAATAGATTGATATTGGAAAATCCAATACTGATCCATTCAAATTAGTGTAACTCCCAAGTTTGGCATCCTCAATATCCTAGATTAGCATAAAATTTGTAAAACAATGGAAGAGTCGTTACAGGATTAGAGTTTCTTGAAATTTCATGAGTGTTTTGTGAATTGTTGTTATTATTGGCTGCATGTTGTAACACCCTATCCTAGCTAGAACAAGGTGATTCCTAGGATCACTAGTAATCTTATAACAGAAGCATGATAACTAAAAACCAATGATGTGTAGAAGACATGACATCAAGGAAGGTTAAACTACACAAAAATATACATTTCAATTTATAAAACTGCATGTCTCTACATAAATCAAAATATGCACTACTTTTCTAAAATCTAAAAACACATAAACATCATCATGATATATATAAGGGTATAGAGAACTTCATACAACTATACATTGTTCATACTATTGTACATGAAAATATACATTAGCTAAGCACTGAAGATTTTTCCCTCCTTTACTCTCCCTCTCCATGCTTGTCTAGGTTCCTATTCCTTTCACTTGTAATTGAATAAAGTCAGTATATAATTGAGTGGTAAGCCTTTACACTTCCCCTACTAGATGGTGAATAAGTGCTGCACTAGAGGAGAGGAGTGGGGATACAAGGCAACTTGCAATGACTTGTAATCTTACGCATGCTCAAAATAACAAACACCATATCACCCATAATGCTAACATAATCATTATCAAAGAGGATAGATGGCTATCATACAATCATAGATAAATCCATGGTTCGACATCATCTATCATATATTCGTTATGCCACATCATATGCATTTTCACTATCATGCCCATGTCATCATACCCATGATATATCATTAAATAGTCTGTGATCCACACAATCATAATCCAATCATAATGCATACTATCAGCAATATGACTCACAAATTGATACTATGATATACATAGCCCATGTGGCCACTAGCATATCCGCAATTAGTGTAGCATATGAAACATTGTCATGAGTACTCATAATAGCCATTGCCTATAGGTTTTTTATTAGTATTTTATTTATCCAATTGGTGCTAGGGTCCATCAACCTATGACCCACAACCACTAGCCTTCTAGAGGACTAACGATAAGGATGAACACACCTATGCCACATACCAGCCATAGGGATGAACACACCTATGTTGTCTAACTCTCAGGATGAGGCCTGAGATAGGAGACTCATCATGCATCATAGTGGAGGTCAATCCATACTACCTCTAGGGTGCCTCATCACCAACTGGTCCACATCCACATGCTAACACCATCTGCCAACGATCATCACAAGCATCGTCATGAAGACATGTGCACATTCTGGCTTGCTTAAGCCAACACATGTCATACGCACAACACATCCAAACAAACATAACATAACCACAAATATCCACACCTAATAGTTATAGCCATTCCATGAAAACAATACCATGATTTGAAAAAACAACATTAATACCACAATATGACAAAACAATATCATATTTCTTGAATTGCATGTAATTTCACATAAATGACTACTATAATAACCTTCAAAATGATATATTCCCAAAGAGAAAACCAATCCCATGATTAGAAAGTACTTTCCAAAATGATTCCAACGATACTAATTTTACCTAAATCGAACTCTTAGAAGCAAAGTTATGCAGGTTTAAAGTTTTGATTAATAAAATAATATTTAATTCCAAAAAATGCTTGTACCCCAATAGGCCCCAAAAATATAATATTCTAATCATAGTAGTTTCATCAACATCACATATCATATTCTACAAGTCCACATTATACCATACATCGCATATATATTAATATACAATTCGTAACCAAAATCAGACAATTTCAAGAAATTGGCAGAATAACATGTCCAAGATTAATCTTTGAGCTATTCGCCCCACATACTCACATTGCATAATCATATACACTAATCCAACAAAAAATATAGGGAAAAGGTAAAGTCAACCCACAAATTAAAATTGTTGGGGTAGAAAAGCTAAAACATGTAGAAAACTCTCAAAAATCTAGTAGGACTTCACTTTACTTCCAACAAGTTCTGCACCCACATAGATATGATTGCATCAATCCAAAATCTAGGTTCAGAGCAAGTAAAAACCATCCACAAAGCTTATAATTCAAAAAAAGGTGGAATAGAAGAAGAGAGAAGAAAGAAAAATGAAAGAAAATAGGCTTCTATGCATTTCTGTTTCCCCAAAACAAAAGAAAACAAACAAAACCAAATGTTTTTTTATAGGTGATGCTGATAAAGGGTAGTGGGCCTCTTTTTCTTTTTCAAATAAAAACAAGGTTTATGCCTCATGCATAAGCATTGCTTCTATGCATTGGTTCTTTTTTCAAACAAAAATAAAAAATAAAAATACATAACCAAGGTAGCACATGTCATGTGAAAATGAAACATGACTTTACTTTTTGGTTTTTTATTATTTTTTAAAAATGAAATATTTTCATAAGCTATATTTTTTTCCTCTACAACTAATGTTGTGAAATTTAATCATGCGTAACAAACACATTGAGAGTCCAAATTAAAATCCATTTGAATTTAGGGGATCCTTATCAAATGCTCTACACATTCACATGTCAAAATCACACTCAAAAATCATGCAACATAGTGCTATTGTGCAAATGCATATATATTGAAATCACACATAAAGCATAAAGACATTAAATAGGATCTCTTGTACCCCAATCCAACACCCCTACCAATAACCTCACCTATCTAAAAAATCACACATGGCTAGTGTACATAATCACATTAGTTAAGTACATTAAGACACCATAATTGTAGCATAAAGATGAAGCCTCATAACATATATAATACATTTATATTACATTAACTCATCCCTGACAACTCACCGAGACTCCACATGTAATGTATAAATTGTAAACATATGACCATACCTAATGTCTTTGGATGGGATGTAATACTATCCCCTTCTTGAGAATCTTTCTCCTGGAAGATCTCAGGATGAGCTACATGTATCTCAGTCTCCACCTCGCAAGTAGCCTTTAAAGCTACATGTCTAGTCCATAAAATATTAACCATAGGTATAAATTTACTGCATAGCTGTTGTAACGTACGATTAATAATCTCTACTGGTTGCTCAACATAACTGACATTAAATTGTAGCTATATCCCTGAATGGTCAATCACATGATGTTCATCAAGCACATAACGTCATAGCATAGATATATGAAATACATCATGGACATGTGCCAAATGAGGAGGTAATGCTATCTGATAGGCCACTCTCCCAATCCATTGTAACACCTAAAATGGACCAATGTAGCTAGGAGCCAATTTCCCTTTTCAGCCAAATTGAGTAAGGCCTTTCAAGAAAGAAATATGAAAAAATACATGATCTCCAACTTCAAACTCCAAAAGCCTTCGATGTCAATTGGCATAAAATGCCTACCTATCTTGTGCAGCTCTCAATCTATCTCTGATCTCCTGAATCTTCTATGTAGTTTGCCTCACCATAATTGTGCTCACATATTGACAATCTTCTATGGTATCCCAACATAAAGGTGTTTTGCATGGCCTATTGTATAAAATCTCATATGGTGCTGCTCAAAACTCTCTTGATAACTGTTATTATATGCAAATTTAGCTAATGGTAGCATCCAATCCCCATCCTCTCTATACTGCAAAGTATAGGCTCTCAACATGTCTTATAGAATCTAATTCACCCACTTATTCTAATCATTAGTTTGTGGATGATATGCTGAACTCATATTAAGCTTTGTGCTCATCTCCTTCTGAAATGCCTGCCAAAAATGTGACATGAATTGAGCATCTCTCTTACTAATAATCCATCATGGCATACCATGCAACTACACTATCTCTACAAGAAATATATGTGCAGTTTCTATTGCACTTATTGATGATCATGTGGCAAGGAAATGAGCAAAATTTGTTAATAAATCAACAACTACTAAGCATCATGGCCACTGCAAGCTTGTGAAAGGCCATCAATGAAATCCATATCAATGGCATCCCATTTCCATTGAGGAATATCGTGGAAATGCAAATATCCCCTAGGTCTCTAATGCATTATCTTCACTTGTTGGCAAATTAAACATCAAGATACATACTATCCTACATTCCTCTTCATCCCAGGCCATCAATACATCTATTGTAAACTTTGGTACATTTACTAACTACCTAGATGCATTTGGTATCTACTCATGTGGGCCTCATTCAGCAACTAAATTCGTAGAACTTCTAGAACACATACTCGACCATCGCACTATCGCAAGTTTAACTTTGGCTGACTGATAAGATATTGGAGGCTCTTATGGTCAATCCAAATAGTAACCTACTCCTCATATAGATAATGCCGCCAAATCTTCAATGTGAATATCACAGCATCCAACTCTAGATCATGCATGGGATATCTAGTTTCATGTGGCCTCCATTGATAGGATGCATAAGCCACAACCTGTCCATCCTGCATCAACACACAACTAAATCCATCCTTTGATGCTAATGTAGGATATATTAGCACTAGAGTAGTTACTAATCTATGCTTCAACTCTTTAAATGCAGCTTGACAAGCTAGGCCTCAAGTAAAGTTGGCCTCCTTCCTCAACAATCAAGTTAAAGGAGATGCTATGAGAAAAATCTTCCACAAACCTCTAGTAATATCCTCCTAATCCCAAGAAGCTTTATACCTCCACTGTTGATTGCAACACAAGCCAATCATGAAAAATTGCAATCTTTGTAGGATCTATAGAGATACTAGCTCGTAACACTAAATTTCTTAAGAATTGAATCTCTGATTACCAAAATGAACACTTGGATGGATGAGCATATAGTTGGTACCCCCTCAAAGTCTGTAAGATTATCCACAAGTGCTCTACATGCAATTGCTTATAAAGAGAATATACTAAGATATCATCTATGAACACAATCACAAACTGATGTAGGAATCGTTGCATCACATTATTCATGAGGTGCATGAAAACTGCTAGTGCAGTTGTCAACCCAAAGGGAATTATGAAAAACTCATAATGACCATTCTGTGTTTTGAATGCTATATTTGATACATCCTGCTCATGAACTCACACTTGATGATACCTAGACTTGAGATCAATCTTTGAGAATACATGAACTCCCTGAAGTTGGTCAAACAAGTCATTAATGCATGATAGAGGATATTTATTTTTCATAGTCATCTAGTTTAGCTACCTGTAACCTATGCATAGTCACAAACCCCCATCCTTCTTTTTAACAAATAGCATTGGTGCATCCCACAATGATACACTGGGTTGAATAAGGCCTTTTTCTAGCAATTCCTATAGCTAAATCTTTACCTTTGCTAGCTCTATGAGAGACATCTTGTGTGGAACCTTTAAAATAAGCTTTGTACGAGGTTTAAGTTTGATCTTGAGCTCAATCTCTTACCTCGGTGGCAAACCCAATAATTCAAACTGGAATATATTAGAGAATTTGTGAACCATAGAAATTTGATCTATCTCCACCATATTTTTTTTATATATTATAGCCACAAAGCATTCATGCCCTTTTTGAAGCATCCTATGGTACATCTAAGAGGATACCAAATCTAGATGCACAGTCCTTGAACAAGTTCGTACCTCAGTTGAAACACCATGAGCTGATTGTAGTTACAGGAGCTTTTGTTGATAGTCTAAACTAGCAATGAATTGCTACAACCAATCCATCCCTAGAATTACATTATATACCCCAAGATCCATAACATGTAAATCACTAACTGATAACACACATTCCAATTCTATTAGCACACCTATACACACCTGATCAACTCAAGTTTCATGACCCCCATTAGAGATACTATTAGCCTAGGATAAAGAGAATGACATATAAGAGCTACATGATGTGCAACTATAGGATCTACAAAAGAATGGTTAGCACCTAGATCAAATAAAATCAACATAACAAAGCCCAAAATTGTACCTTCCATCTCCATCACTATGTTTGGATGCACATCTAAAGGTTGGTTTGTTAAGGCATACACCTATCCTTGAGTTGTTTGGTCCCCTCCAAGTTGAGTGACTGGTGCTCCACATCCATGTTGAATTGAAGGTTATTGTTCTTAGCCTTTGCTTGCTCCACTACTACCTACTTACTTTGGGCACTCCTGAGCTTGATGCCCTAGCTACCCACATGCAAAACAATTCTAGCAATCCCTTTGCATATGACCAGGTTGTCCACATTTATAACAAACAATAGCTCCACAACTAGCTCCACTAGTGGGACCATGAGTAGGTGTTGGGTGCTCCCCTTCATGGCCATGAGCTTGCTTAGAGGGGCTAGCCTCTCTCTAGATGTTGGTCCTCTCTTCTACCCCTATTACCTCTTACTACGTGCTATATCTTCCTACTAACTCTCTCTAAATCCATGACTACCACTCTAGCTTCATCATAGGAAATTAATTTGAGGGGTAATAAATGGTCCTTCAAAGATGGCCTCAAACCTCAAACAAATAAATGGTCCTTCATCATAGCATCTATCTACATCTATGGTACATAACAACTCAACTCAAATAAATGAGCATCATCCTCTGTCACAAACTAACTACCTTGATACAAATGATAAAACTCATCCTCCTTGGCCTGAGCATATTGGGTAGACATATAATAGGCTCTGAAAGATGTTAGAAAATCATCCCATGCCACCTCTTAGCCAGTCCATCCCTTGGCTTGATCTTTAGTCATCCACCAATGCTAGGTAGTACCAACCAATTGATAAACTGCCAAGCGATTTTTTTGAACCGATGAAGAGCTTATCAAATCAAATTCCTTTTACAATTCCTGCAACCATTCTGTAACTACAGTGGGATCCTCAGTGCCATCAAATTTAGTTGGTCCCAACTTCCAAAACTGCTCTACTAGTTCCTTATTAATAAGCTTCCTATTTGATTCTCCTGAGCCTCTACTACCACTACTACTTCCCACTTCCTAGAATGTGGGAACAGGAACCTCTCTAGCTACAACATGCTGTTGCAGGATTTGTAATAATTTTTGTATAAGCTTTGGTTGCCTATTTACAAGATCACTATTAGATGTTTGAGGAGGCTACTCCTGTCCATCATTAGACCCTTCTGGTCTACTAGCCCCACCAACATCATGACCATGTCTATTATACATATCTATAACCTAAAATCACAAATGTGTGAGTACCCCAGCAATCATACAACATTGGAGTAAACTAGCTCCGATATCACAATGTAACACCCCACCCTAGCTAGGGTAGGGTGATGCCTAGGATCATTAGTAATCTTACAATGAAAGGATGATAACTAAAAACCAATGATGTGTTGAAGACATGATATTAAGGAAGGTCAAACTACACAAAAATTTGATACCAAACCAAAAACTAAACATACATTTCAATTTATAAAACTACATGTCTCTACATAAATCAAAATATGCATTGCTTTGCTAAAATCTAAAAACACATAAACATCATCATCATATATATAATGGTATAAAGAGTTTTATACAGCTATACATAGTCCATACTACTCTACATAAAAATATACATTAACCAAGCATTGAAGATTTTCCCCTCCTCTACTCTCCCTTTTCATGCTTGTCTAGGCTCTTGCACCTTTCACTTGTAATTGAATAAAGTCAGTATACAATTGAGTGGGAAGCCTTTACACTTCCCCTACTAGATGGTTGACAAGTGCTACACTAGAGGAGAGGAGTGAGGATACAAGGCAACCTATAACAACTTGTAGTCTTACACATGCTCAAAACAACACACACACCATATTGCCCATAATGCTAACATAATCATTATTAAAGAGGATAAATGGCTATCATACAATCATAGATAAAGCCACGATCTAACAGCATCTATCATATATTTGTTATATCACATCATATGCATTTCCACTATCATGTCCATGTCATCATAACCACGATATGCAGTTAAATAATCCATGATCCACACAATCATAATCCAATCATAATACATATTATCAATGATATGACTCACAAATCGATACTATCATATACATAGCCCATGTGATCGCTAACATATTTGCACTTAGTGTAGCATGTGAAATGCTGCCATGAGTACTCATAATAGCCATTGCTTGTAGGTTTTTTGTTAGTCTTTTATTTATCCAACTAGTGCTAGGGTCCATCAACCTGTGACTTGTAACCACTAGTCTTCTAGAGAATTGCTGATAGGGACAAACACACCTATGCCATGTACTAGCTGTAGGGATGAACACACCTACACTCTCCCACTCATAGGTGAGGCCTGAGATAGGAGCCTCACTAATGAATCATAGTGGGGGTCAATCCATACTACCTCTAGGGTACCTCATCACCAACCAATCGACACCCTCATGCTAGCACCACCTGCCAATGACTGTCACAAGTGTCATCGTGAAGACATGTACACATACCAGCTAGCGTAAGCTAACACATGTCATAAGCATAACACATCCACAAAAGCATAACATAACCACGATATCCACACCTAACAGTTACAATCATTTCATGAAAACAATACCATGATTTAACAAAACAACATTAATACCATGATATGATAAAACAATACCATATTTCTTGAACTGCATGTAATTCCACACAAATGATCGCTATAACAACCTTCAAAATGATATATTCCCAAAGAGAAAACCAATCCCACAATTAGAATGTACTTCCCAAAATGATCTCAATGACACTAATTGCACCTAAATCAAACTCCTAGAAGCAAAGTTATGTGTGTTCAAAGTTTTGATTAATAAAACAATATTTAATTACCGCAAAGAAGGATTGGAACTCCCAAAAATGCTTATGCCCCAATAGGCCCCAAAAATATCATATTCCAATCATATCAGTCTCATCAACATCACATATCATATTCTACAAGTCCACATCATACCATACATTATATAGATATTAATACACAATTCGTAATGAAAATCAAACAATTTCAGGAAATAGGCAAAATAATATGTCCAAACTCAATCTTTGAGCTATCCACCCCACATGCTCACATTGCATAAACATATGCACTAATACAACACAAAAATATAGGGAAAAAGTAAAGAAAACCCACCAATTAAAATTGTTGGGGGCAAAAAGGCCAAAACAAGTAGAAAACTCTCAAAGATTCGACAAGACTCCATTTCTTTCCTAACAAGTTCTACATTTACATAGATATGATCATAGCAATCCCAAATCCAAATTCAAAGCAAGCAAAAATCGTTCACAAAGCTCAGAATTTAGTAAAAGGTGGAAAGAAAAAAAATGAAAGAAAAACGAAAGAAAATAAGCTCATGTGTGAATCTGTTTCTCCAAAACAAAAGCAATTAGATCAAACATGGTGTTTTTTTTATAAGTGGCATTGATAAAGGGTGGTGGATCTCTTTTTGTTTTAAAATAAAAACAAAGTTTATGGCTCATTTATAAACGTTACTTCTATGCATTGGTTTTTTTTGTTTTAAAAACAAAAACAAAAACAAAAACACATAATCAAGGTAGTGCACATCACGTGCAAATGAAATATGGCTTTACTCTTGAATTGTGTGTTATTTTTTTTCAATAAAATATTTTCTTAAGCTATATTTATTTTTTTCCTCTGCAATTAATGCTGTAAACTTTAATTATGAGTAACAAACACACCAAAACTCCAAATCAAAATCCATTTGAACCTACCAAATCCTTATTAAATGCTCTACACATTCACATGCCAAAATCACACTTGAACATCACGCAACATAGCACTATTGTGCAAATGCATAAATATCGAAACCACTCATAAAGCTTGAAGATATACTACATAGGTGCTCTTGTACCCCAATCCAACATCCTTGATAGCAACCTCACTTGTCTAACACATCATAGAGGGCTAATGTACATAATCAAGTTAGTTAAGCATGTTAAGACATCATAATATATAAAATACATTTATATTACATCAACTCCTTCTGACAACACAACCCACGAGGACAAAAACATAACTGTAACATAAAGACAAAGCCTGATAATATATAAAATACATTTCTATTACATCAACTCCTTCCGACAACACAACCCACGAGGACAAAAACATAACTGTAACATAAAGACAAAGCCTGATAATATATAAAATACATTTATATTACATTAACTCATTCTGACAACCCACCAGGACCTCACAGGACCCCAACATAAAGACAAAGCCTCATAATATATAAAATACATTTATATTACATTAACTCATTCTGACAACCCGCTAGGACCCCATAGGACCCCACACATAATGTATAAAGTATGAGCATACCTAATGTCTCTGAATGGGATGTAACACATGTGCTCATGCATGATGCTCCATGTAGGTATTGTTAATGACGTTGGCAGACTTGGCGTAGTTCTCGTGAAGTCAGTTTAGATGTCGTTGGCTTCCTTGGATATTCTGCATCCACGATTCTCACATCCACGAACGTGCTGGCCTCATTCAGAGAAACCAAGCCTGCGCGTTTTCCACTTCTGTTCTCCACCATACAAATCCTAGTAGAGCTTCGATCTCCACCGTCCTGCAAACAAAAACTAATTAGGGCAACTAGGTTTCTATTCTCTGCTAGCATTGTTATCTCATTCAAGAAATCATCAGTACCTTGATGGCCCTGCACAGTAAACCTTTTTATTGCTACAACTCTGCCATCCTCGAACAATCTTTTGTATACGATGCCTCAATCGGTGTGAAAATCATTGGTAGAATCAACAAGAGTCTTTATCTGAACGGGAATTTCCACGATTTTCTGCGAATTCGTCTTCCACAAAACACGAATAGTAGAACTACCACAGCCAAACGGCACCGCCAGGGAATCCAAAGCTATCGCTATAATAAACTTAAACTTCAATTATTTCCTAAGGAGAGCTCTCAGGCAGAGGTGCAGAAGAAGCGCTCGTGTTCAGGCATTCTGTGCAGTTGTCTTGGGACAGAAACTGCCAACACATAACCCATGCAAACACATTTGTTCTCGCCGATGGCACCGCACCGCCACGGAACCCTCTGCATAGTGGTGAGGCTGCTGTCTCGTGGCAATCGCGGATAGATTCATTATCAAATTAACCATAGCATTTTGAAACTAGTTTGCGTTACCTTGGATGAGTTGGGTATTAGTTGGAAGATGCCGTGCATGTCAAGGGAGCGGGAGATGGAGTAAATGGGCATGCCCAGGATGCTCTTGCACGTTTTCATGAAATGAAACCGGTAGCAAGTTTATGGCCTAATCGTGTAACCTTTATTTCTGTTTTATCTGCGTGTGCCCACGCAGGTCTGGTTCAACAAGCTTGGCAACATTTTCATTTTATGGATTGTGATTACTCAGTCACCCTTGACATTTCACCTCATTGTTCTTTCTTTCTGGTTCCTATATGAAAACATGTCAATGGATATCAACCCACAATTGCGAATAAACTTGTGGATATTTCCACTATAATGCAAACGACGGTGCAAACCAAGGTGCAGATAAAATTTGCAATACGGAAGAACAGAGAACACTTTTTCTTTTTGTGGTAGCTCTTGCGTTTGTATTCAAGATGGTAG
The DNA here is from genome assembly GCA_015680685.1 of Gnetum montanum. NCBI lineage: Eukaryota > Viridiplantae > Streptophyta > Gnetopsida > Gnetales > Gnetaceae > Gnetum > Gnetum montanum. The sequence goes on along the minus strand of MNCI01006946.1, from coordinate 129,708 downwards.
AAGATGTTGCCATCGTAAAGGCCATGCACAGTCTTCTTATCTACCATTCCATTCACATCGCGAACAAGCCTGAAGAAGAGGGCAGCCCATTCATATGAATTCTGAGCATCGGCGCAGTTGCAGTTTGTGGAACTTGACTGTGGAACCTGACTTTGGTGCAGTAGTTGCTTGGAGATGAAGGAAAGGAAAAATGGAAATCAAATGGTTAAAATAAACATGCAAGTGCTGCCCAAATTTTAATATATATAATGTTTATGTGGTTTATATATAATGGCTATATATATAATGTGATTATAATTATATGAACTATACGTTGCAATACATTAAACCAAAATAGGCATTAATTAAACACTAATCAACAATTAACTATATTTAATACAAAAGAAAATCAATTAAAATGCATGAATTTAACAAAGACACTTTAAAAACTGAACAAATTTGGGGTTTAACAACTACCCATTTGAGATAGCATTATAATGTTACAACGAAAAGCCTATATGAATTGTATTTGATGCCTCATTAGTACTTGGTTAATTTGTAGAGTTTATCTTTATTTTTCATGAAAATGTAATATTTGTCGAATAGATCTTATGGGTCTTTGGACATAATAAAGCTTTATTTCATTTCATTACTAATTATGAAATTTTTTTCCTTTGTCATCTTATCTAAGATTGCACTAGGATCATTTTTCATTTCAACACATGCTATACATATGAGGAAAAATAATATTTATTTCTTATATATTATTATTTTAATGTTATTTTTATTATTTTATTAAAACATGTTGAACATGAATAATTTTCTTCTTTTCTCCTTTTTTTTGCAAGAAATTCAATATCTAACCAGCTTTAATCAAGAGGTTCTTGTGGGAGCCAAATTCATTTTGTAAGGGTTGTTCACATGACATTAATCTTACTTGATATTAGTAGATGCCTTTACCATTAGAGAAACTAGGTCCCATATAACACACCCTTTCCACCTTAGTGACGAATCTAAGTAGGTATTTAATAGAAACCAAACGCTAATAAGCATTATCTTAAACTAAGCTATTTAGCCACCTTGACTTATGAACATTGTACTTAAAGAATATTGTTTAAAAATTTAATAACATTTATTATGTATAAGACACTTATTAATGTAAGGCTTACCCTTAGTTGGATCTTGGATTCAAACCTGCCTATGTCAAGGTAGGATGAGTTATCCTTCTCCTTTACATTCTAGACATGATGTTATTGAATTCTTTAAAGTTCCAACTAACAATAGAAGATACTATTGTTTCTTTACAATCTTTTGCTTATCAAGAGCATGTAGCTTGATTTCATCAAGTTCGTGAACTTGATTGATTTGAGAGGCTTGGTTTATGTCTTCATCAAAATTAAGTTGGGCTAACCATAAAGATTGATATTTAAGTTCAACAAGTAATAGACATAACTTACCATAAACCAATTGATAAGGTGAATATCCTAAACTTGGTTTATATGTAATTCTATAAGCCCAAAGTACATCTTGCAATTTTTTTGACCAATCCTTCCATTTAGTACATACAATCTTTGTTAATATATTCAAGATAATTCTATTAGCATTCTCAACTTGGCCATTTGTTTGAGGATGATAGGAAATAGCTATCTTATGTTGGATACCACAAGACTTAAGGAATTTTTTCATTATTTTATATATGAAATGGATTCCTTGATCACTAATGATCCCTCGTGGAGTTCCAAAATGCATTAAAATAATTTCTCTAAGAAATACTACAACTACCTTAACATCATTTGTTGGGGTGGCTTTTGCATCTACCCATTTGGTGACATAGTTGATACAAACCAAAATGTAGTGACATCTATTAGATGGTGAAAATGGTCCTCAAAATTCTATATCCCACATATCAAATGGTTATGTTATTAAAATTGGTTTTAAGGGCATTTCATGTCTTTTTGTTATGGCTTCCATTTGTTGACATTTATCACATTCTTGCACATACTTATGTGCATCTTTAATAATTGAGGGCCAATAAAATCCACTTTGAAGGATTTTGATAGCAGTACATTTACTATCAAAGTGGTCACCCCCTAAATCATCATGGCACATTTGTAAAATTTCTTGTTGTTCATTCTCATCCACACATCTTCTTGATATGTTATCTTTACATATTTGATAGAGATACAAACTACTCCAAATGTACCTAGATATGGTGCTAACATGGACAATGTTGTTTTAAATTCCCTTATGTGGGTAACTAGATCCTCATCATTTGTATCCTTAAAGATAGGTAATAAGTGAATGTTTTTAACCTCTACATCCATTCCTTATGGAAAAACCAATTGGCCTTGAGGTATAATGGATGTTCTTTGATTCAATAACTCTCCAAGGATTTGTATTGGGTAAAACTAGCCAATTGGAACATTGGAACTCAAACTAATAAAGGAAAGAGGAATTGAACCTAATGTAAATGGGGGAGGTGTATGATGTGAAGATGATCCCATCATATAAGTAGAGGTTACTATTGGGGTTACTAAAGGACTTGGTAGTGAGGTTACTATTGGTGGTGGAGTTTGTAAATATAAAGTACTTACTGGTTGGGTAGTTCCTCCAATTGTGGTTATATAAGTTGATATTTGGGTAGTATATAGATTTTGAAATCCTTCCCTCATAGTTGAACTCATAGTTGATATTATAGTAGCTAAAATATCAAATAGAGGATTAACAAATATGAAAAAATTATATTGTGTTTCTTCTTTGGAATTTTGCTTTATCAAAAGGGAAGAATAATCAAAACTTGATTATATTAGTTCCTCTTGGTTTTGTTTTTAATTAAATTTTGTATGTTTGTAAAGACTAAGAGTGCTCATGGAAGGTTGAATTTATGTTGGTTTTCTTGGTCACTTTGTTGGTTTCATTTAATAAAAACACTCTTCAGTAGCACATTCATGGGCTACCATTCCTAAGATTTTACAAAATGATTTGATAACTCCTACTATCATGGCTTTAATTATAACTTTTTAAACAATTTTAGCTAGTTGTACAATAAGAGGAGCTGATTCTTAGGATTTTTCATTAGTTTTAGAGTTTTTAATGCAAGAAAAATTAGTAAAAGGAACCATTTCTCAAATTACTTAAATGAAAGAAACAAAAATAAAATGTACCTGAAATGTAAAATTACAAAATGAAATTAAAACATACAAAACCCTTGATGATGATTAACTTTGCCAACCTCCCTAACAATGGTGCCAAATTGATGAGCTAGGCAAAATTTGATGCTGGATTACTTGAATAATTATCTTTGATGTATAAATTATCATGTCATCTATAACTGACCCACGAGTCGTATCCATGGAAGAATGGTTTCAAAGTCAAAAGATCATGAAGACATAAAATGATTAGGATTGAATCCAATCAAATTCCATACTTATGACTATCACTAATAAGTAAAAACAAAAATGTTGATCATAACTTCTAATCTTAAGTTCAAGAATGAAAATTAATGATTAAATCAAATTGAAATCAAGAATACAAACATAGATTTCAAGGATCACAAGGGAGACTTTACCTGATTTGCAATTTTCCTTGCTGTCTTCACAATGCAGCAACCTTGACAGCTCTACAATGGACTCCAATAGTCACCACAAGGCTCAAAAAATCCTCTCTCAAATATTTTTGAAGAAAAAATTATTTCAACTTGATGTGGGTTTGGTTGGGTATCAACTCCTCTTATTCCTCTTCCAATATCCTCCTAATACAAAGTGAAATATCTTATTTATAGTGAACAATGTATAAAAATAATCATTATAAAAATATATTGATATTAAAAAATCCAATACCAATCATTTTTCAAATTGGTGTAACTGCCAAGTCTAGCATCCTCAATATCCTAGATTAGTATGAAATCTATAAACTGGCAGGATTTGAGTTTCTTACAATTTCACAAGTGTTTTATGAAGTGTTGTTATTATTGGCTACACCTGCTCATGCATGATGCTCCATGTAGGTGTTGTTGATGACATAGGTGGACTTGGCATGAAGTTGATTTGGATGCCATTGGCTTCCTTGGATATTCCGCATCCATGATTCTCACATCACCACACGCATTGGCCTCATTTAGAGAAACCAAGCCTATGTATTTTTTGCTTCTATTCTTCATCATACCAATCCTAGCAAAGCTTTGATCTATGACATCCTCTAAACAACCACCAATTAGGATAATGAGATTTTTATGCTAAATATCTGCTAGTACTATTATCTTATTCAAGAAATTATCAATACCTTGATGACACTACACAATAAACCTTTTTATTACTACAACTCTACCATCCTCCAATAATCTCTTGTATACAAGGCCATATTCGCCCTATCCAAGTTTGCAATCGATGTGAAAATCATTGGAAGAATCAATGAGAGTCTTTATCTAAATGGGAATTTCCATGATTTTCTACAAAGTCTTCCACAAAACACAAATAGTAGAAGTACTACAGCCAATGTCATTGCTAGGGAAACCATGTAAGAAAATAATTGTGTAGAAAATCAGATTGCACAAGTAATCAAAGTACAGAATGCGGAAGTAAATGGAATTGACCTCCAGCCATTGATGCCTTCGATTAATCTTGGCATTCAAATTCTTCTTTCACATTGGTGCTCTACAATGATGGTGTATGTAACCTCCAAGCATCTGTGAAAGGGATCGAAACTGTAATCCTACTATGATTCCTTGGTGCCTTTGTTCTCCCATCAAGAATGAATTTACAAGCCACAGAATCGATGACCATGAGAAAAATTTGAAAAATAAGAGATCCAAAACCCCATCTGGATGTGAACACCACCCCAATGCCAACGCAAAAATGTGTTATCCATTCTTAGATATGGAGGCCACCTTAATGCCAACACAGAAATGAGGAAGCACGTTATCAACAACACATAAACGCATTAAGGTGGATTACAATCTCCTACTTTGTCTCCATATTTAATCAAATTCAAATTTCAAGAAATATATGCATAAATCATGGTGATAGTTCCTCTTAATATGAGTATTATCTTCCATTTATTATAATGTATTGTCTCTCAAAACTTAATTTATTATATGGTAACTTAACTTTATGAATAAACCCAATGTTCATTATAGGTCCTACCATATGTGTATTTTCTCTAATAACTATATGTGCAAACCATATGAGAAAATAGCACAACTAAATAAGAGTTTCATTAATACTATAAAATTGTACATACAAAAAATTACATTATGGAACTAAGTCCCATCTGAACTACATGATTCTTAAATGACTTCGGTGGCATTCCTTTTGTCAAAGGATAAGCTATCATTAATTAAATGCTTATATGCATAATGACCACTTTGTTTTCCTTAATTCACTCCCTTATGGCTAAGTACTTTATGTTGATGCGTTTACTTCAACTACCACTCTTATTATTCTTAGCCATGAAGATAGTAGTTGAATTGTCACAAAACATTCATAATGGCCTAGATATAGAATCCACAATTCTAAGCCCTGTTATGAAAATCTTTAACCATAGACCATGTGAAGTAGCCTCAAAACAAGAAACGAACTCTACCTCTGATGAGCTGCGATATTGCATTCACGATATTGGATACGCGATATCAGAGCCTTCCAAGCGATATCAAACATCTGATATCGGGGCCTGTCTTGTCACCTATAAATAAGAGGTGGGTGCACTTGGTTTGGCAATAGTTGGTTAATTAGTCTTAGTCCCTTACCCAAACTCTTGCCTTTTTTCCTTCTCAAAGTTAGAATTATTTCTGAGTGCCCGCAGTAGGAGTTATAAAGAAAATGGATCTTTATTCGAGCATTGTGTACCTAAGCACACCTTGTGGCCGAAAATAAAAATGAACTTTGTAATAAACCTTGTAGTATTTAGAATCATTTATTTAATGTTATTTACTGTTATTTAATGCTTACCTTAGTTAATTAATGTTCTCTCTCTCTCCTTGTTAACTCCCCCAAGTAAGCACACTAAGTACAACGACTTCGAGCATGTGTGGAACACTGGGTAACCCAATAGCAATATGCATTTAGTAATCCCAATACTGTTGCATTGGTTCAGGATGTGGATGGAAAGTGGGAAAGGATACTAGTGTTAAGACTAGTTAGAGCATAGTCGATTAGTTAAATTAAATTGGTTATTTAATTAGCTCACTTCTCCTTTTGTAGCACCAAGACATAAAACCTAAAAATATATAAAATCATATACCTCAAGTTTACTTAACCATACAATTGCGCTATACGAGTAAGCTTGGGAAGACAATGATTGACTAACTCGTCTGGGTTCTGTAAAGGTGCATAAGCATTTAGTTCTTGGAATTTGACTAGATCGTGCATGTACGCTTGTATTCGTATAGTTGAGCGTAGGGATACCTCGCTGCTCATCATTGGCACCGTTGCCGGGGACTTTGTTAGTTGTGTGCTAGCTAGAATTTAGGAAATCTTCACATTGTTGGAACGAACCCTTAGGGTTGGTTATCTTACAATTAGTGAAATGAAAAGTATTGCACACTGAATGGACAATTATGTCTCCTTCTTCTTACGAGAGTGTTTCACTGCCTAGGTCCGATACATGGAATAATTGGAGGCATAGTACACATGATAATTTGCTAGTCCCTCAACAGTTTTGCATGGTATACGTTCATCCTGATGAGTATATCCAAACTTTACCTTTGCGTTGGTGTGATTTAGAAGGTAACATAGTGTTAGCTCCCGATCACTCAGTCCTGGGCATGCTCCTTCATGATCTCACACGAATTGGTATTTAGCACTTACAGGCAGAGTACGTTGTGCATGATAATAACTCGAGAGAGTATCGATCCACGAAGGTACAATGTCAAAGGGATCTACAACAAGAGAGACGTCATGAATCCATGAAGGGAAAGTTGTCTCAGAATGTCTTGCATGTCATAGGTAAAAATGAGGGTGGTGAACTTGCCTCAGGAGGTCTCCCACATAATGATGTTCCTCCCATTGACTTTGGTCAAGGGGTTGTGTATCAGAATCTTCACTCAACTATCCATAGCCCAGATTCTAGTACCAACAGACACAAAGGATCTTAAAAATGAACACGAACGCATGACAAATATGGACATTTTGATTGTAACTGTGATTGAGGCTACAACCACCAAAGAGAAGGAAGCAAGCATCATCATGATGAAAATCCTCCTTCTTCTTCACCTTCATCATCTCCTTCACCCTCTCCTTTAGGATTTGGATATAGTCACAAGGAAAAAGACCTTGAGGATAATGGTAAATGAAATAGGAATCATAGAAAAAGTAGCTAAGAAAGGGGATGAGGGAATTCTAGAGAAACTCATCATGAGATGAGGGAGAGTAGGGAACAACACAGGCATCATAGATGCTGATGAGTGGTGAGGTACCCCTACACTCAACCATACGAATACGAGTGTTTCACGCACGATCCGGTCGAACTCCAAGGACTAAGTGCTTATGCGCCTTAATGGAACACTCAAGATTAATCAATCGTTGTCTTCCCAAACTTACTTGTATTTTCACGGTTGTATGGTTAAGTAAGCTTGAGGTATATGATTTTTATAGCTTTTCTCTTTTTTATGTCTTCTGCTAATAAAGGAGAGGGAGAGAGAACTAAGTGGCTAGCTTACATTAACTATTCATTAACTCGTTTCTAAATGTTCCTAACACCAGTATCCATTCCCACTTGTCATACACATCCTAAACCAATGCAACGCTGCTGGGATTACCAAACACTAATCGTTACTAGGTTAGAAAGTGCTACACACATGCTCGAAGCAGTCATACTGAATTTATTTAACTAAGGGGGTTGAAGGTTGAGAGAAATATTAGTTAACTAGGAAAGAATTAAATAATAATTAATTACTAATTAGCTTAATCTGTATGCTACAAGGTTTATCATAAAGTTCATCTTTATTGCCGTACACAAAATTGTGCTCAGGTACAAATTGTTTGAATAAAGATCCGTTCACTCCATGACTCCTACTACGCGCACAAAGAAATAATTCTAACTCTGGAATGACTAAAATGAAAGAATATGGCTAAGGGTCTAAGTCTAATTGCCTTGGAACCAAGGGCATCACCTCTTATTTATAGAATATGAGGCAGGAAGCGATATCATGTGGTGGATGCGATATGATACACGATATCGCTACTCATCATACCCCCATGACTGAATGAAAACTCGTCCTCAAGTTCCTTACAAAATATTGGGAAGGTATGGGATTATTGACTTGAATAATAACTAATGGTGAATGGGATGACATGTGAATCGATCAACATTATAATTCATGATAATCATTAGTGTTCATGACCACAAGAGTGAACACTATACATAATTGACATCCAGCCTTATTTGGAAGCTGAGAGAGAAGAGAGAGAGAGAGAGAGAAAAGGAGAAGACGTGTTGCTACCGATGCCAAGATTGCACCTTCCATTGTCCATCCATGACTGTGCCATCAATCTTATTCCGGGCACAACTGTTCTAGCACTAGTCCATCCTGAGTGTTTCCTCCAGGTCCAGTCCATGACTGTATGATTTCCATCTGTACACAAAAAATAGTCACATATGAGCAAGGATAAGTAAATCACAATACAGTTGATACCTTGCCTTGGTGTAAGGTCCATTGGCTGAGTTGTGATATGGCCAATACAAATTCTAGAGATATAACACTAGTGACTACCCAAGGTGTAGGGGTTAGGAAAAATTGAAAAAATTGGACCAAGGCCCCCATGACTAAAAGCAATCCTCCAGTAGTGATAGAATGGAAAAAGATAAGGAATAAGAAAGATGGAGAAAAAGAAACAATGGCAATGACAATAAAATGGATGTCAGAGGTGGGAATGAAATAAAAAAAGTTGATTACGGAAATGTTTAAGGGAAAGAAGTTAACTGATGCACCAAATAGAAATGTCAATGGGTCCTTCCCAAAGTAGGCTCATGCCCTTTATGCCCTAACAAACCCACATTCAAAGAGTTCGTAGGCTCTGGAAATGTCATTTGGGAGCAAGAGTTAAAGACTTAACCCCAAGAATTCACCAAAGAGAAAACAATGCATCAACCAAAATATAGACTATTGATACAACTGACAATGAGGTGGAAAATGGAGAAAGAATGATGGGGAGAAGAGAATGGAATGGAGTCCCAAAAACAAGGTGGTGTACAGCCCCTTGTGTATTGATGGTTAATGTAACTGAGTAGATCTCATTCCAAATATAGCTTCAAACAACCCACATCTAGTGACTTTGCATTAATACACTTGGCCAATCCATCCACTTGAAGTAGCAAGAATGCTTCCGCCAAAGAGTTACCACCATTCTGAGGAAATGAGAAAGGGAAAAGTAGGAAGCGAGAAAGGGCCTTAGTTAGAGGGAACATGTTTGTTTAGTTCCATAACCAGTGCTTGTAGCCCAGATGATTATTCTGTCTAAGGGATGTGCTTTGAATTCTCACTATGTTTTTTTTTGTGTGAGAACCACACCATGCAAAGACTTATTCTTATTGGCTTAGCTTCCTGATAATGGAGTAATGTTGTAATGGTAAGGAAAACTCAAGAAGAAAACATCTAAGAATCCAAGAAAATAGCCAACACAAATGCATCAAATCCCCTTGAATTCACACCCTTTTCAGTCCTTGAGTCCTTCCTTAGTTTGAGAAATGCTAAGTCACCATTTTGTTAATAGTTTTATTATTAAAGAAAGGGACTGTATAGTTCCAAGCCAAGAGAGACCATAGAAATTCATGAATGCATGGATGACATGGACTCATTGCCTGTTATATCAAAAGAACCATACTTGAGTATCAACATTATAACTCAAAGGTAAAAACCAAACATTAGCAATCAATAAAATACAGTTCATACCACCATCAGGAGCACTTATTAGGTGACGAATCTAACAAAACAAAAAACAACAAACAAAGACAAAAATGAAAAACAAAAACAAAAACAAAAACAAACAACACAAACAGTCACACAAAGAAATGAAAAAGTATAAACAATGTTGCAAAAAAAAAAACAAGAAAAGTTAAAGAAATTTGTAAAACAAAACTGTGTAAAACAAAAACTTAAAAAGGAACTGAGGACCTCAAATGGTTAGTAGAGGTGGTCGTCTCCCCCATGATTGAGTTGGAAGGAGGAGATCCGAAATAGTGAGTAGGGTCATCCCTTCTTAGAGGTATTATGTGCACTGACCATTCTAAATTCATGGAAGTGTTTGGTTTGTTGCACATTGACTAACAATATCTTATCAGGGCTCTCAGGTTTGTATACGGTCATGGCCCTTGAAGAAAAGGTTGTATGAATAATGTAAGGTCCTTCCCACAGTGTTTGAAATTTTGTGCGTTGTGGAAAATGTGTGGGGTTCCAGTAGAGAACCTTATCTCCTAGTTGATACTTAACCTTTCTAATCTTCAAGTCATGACGTTGCTTGTTATATTCCTTGTGCAACTCATTTGATGATAGGGCAGCTAATTGATTTTCTTCTAGNTTCAGTTTAGTGCTCCAATCTCGCCTATACTTGCTAATTTTCCTAGTCAATATTTTAGTGATCTCCTTGTTGGTGACCTCAGCTTGTTCATTAGCTTGGGGGTGATAAGGTGTAGTCAATTTGTGTTCAAACCCTAAGCATTGCATTAACTTTTGAAAAGTTGCACCTGTGAAGTGTGTTCCATTATTCGAGATAAGTGCACGTGGCACACCAAACCTATTTATGATTTTTTGTTGCAAAAATCATGCAGCTGTAGATGATGTGTAGTCTGTAACAACAGATACTTCAGCCCATTTTGTTAGATAGTCTACGGTAACTACAATGTAAGCTTTTCCATTAGACATTGGTGTAATGGGCCCCATAAAGTCTATTCCCCAAATGTTGAAGGGTTCTAATGGTTGAATCCATTGTTGCAGATCCTCCATTTTAGCGATCATTCCCCCATCACGTTGACAACGCTCACAAGATTGGAGAAATTGATGGGCATCCCGAAATAATGTTGGCCAATAATATCCTATAAGAAAGACCCTAATAGATGTTTGTCTCCCTACATAGTGACCCCCACAAGGGCCCTCATGAGCATCTTGGAGAACTCTCAGTTGGTCTACCTCGGGCACGCATCATTGAACCAAGCCATTAGGACACACTTTATAAAGTTTTCCATTGATCTCCATGAAGTACTTGGCTCTGTGAAGAAACTGTTGTTTCTTCCTAAAGTCCAGCTCCTTTGGTGTTTTTTGAGTAAGGAGATAGGTGAGAATGCTAGTATACCAGTTTGTCTCTATGGGTTGGTTATTCACTACACCGGCAAAGAGGGCTTCATCAGGAAAATAATCAGACATTACATATTCATCCTTTTTACTGTCCCAGTGCAACTAAGATAATTATTTGCAACTACGTTCTCGGTGCCTTTTCGATCGATCATCGTTAAATCAAACTCTTGTAAGATTACCAGCCATCGTATAATACGAGGGCTAACCGTTGGCTTGTGCATGAGGAACTAGATTGCACTATGATCCATGTGGATAAAAAATTTGTAACCTAACACATAGTGCCTAAACTTATCCAGTGCAAACACTACAACCATTAATTCTTTTTCTGTAGTTGTGTAGTTAAGTTGTGCACCGGTGATACTTCTACTTGCACAGTGGATGTAGTAAGGGCATTTTTGGTCATTTAACTATGTAAGTACGACTCCTAAAGCATAATTGGATGTGTCAATCATTATGTGAAACGGTCTGGACCAGTCAGGAGCTTGTAGAATGGGAGTTTCTACAAGCTTTCATTTCATAGTTTAGAATGCTCGTTCACATTCCCTGGTCCACTCAAATGGTACGTCCTTCTTTGTTAGCTCTACCAATAGTTTGACAATCTTGGAGAAGTTCTCAATGAATCTCCTATAGTAGCCAATGTGTCCAAGGAATGATCGAATGTCTTTGATAGTCCTCGGTTTCCGGGTGATTCCTTGGATGACCCTAATTTTATCTGGGTCTACCTCTATTCTTGCGTGTGAAACCTTATGCCCAAGTACTATGCCTTCTTGGACCATTAAATGGCTTTTCTGATAGTTGAGCCTTAGATTGGTTTGTACGCATATTTTCTGCACTTGCTCTAATTAGTCCAAGGCTTGATCAAAACTTGTTCCATAGGTGGAGAAGTCTTCCATAAAGACTTCCACTCTATTCCCTATCTGCTATTGGAATATGCTTAGAACTAGACGTTAAAACATGGCAGGAGCATTGCTCAATCCAAACGACATTTGTTTATATGAAAACGTTCCCCAAGGACTGGTGAACATTGTCTTGGCTTGGTTTTCTAGGGCTATTCGTATTTGGTTGTATCCACTATAGCCATCCAAAAAATTGTAATAGTGATGCCTTGCTATGGTGTTTAAGAATTGGTCAACGAATGGTAATAGAAAGTGATCCTTAAATGTTGCCATGTTCAGCAGCCTAAAATCTATGCACATCCTCCATTTGCCTCCCTTTTTAGGCATGATCACTAGAGGACTAACCCATTCGCTATTAGCAATGGGATATATGAACCTAGCCTTAAGAAGCTGTTCTATTTCTTCTTTTACTAATTGCTTCAATTTTGGGTTCAATCACCTCTACGATTTTTTTCGACATTTCATGGAGGGGTTAGTGTAAATCCTATGCTAGCATATCCTAGGATCTATTCCAGTTAATTCAGGATATGACTAGGCAAAGGCAGTTAACCACTTGTTTATTACTTTCAGCAGTCTTCCTTTTTGTTTGGAAGCAAGTCTTGCGTTGATGATTACCAGTTTTCCATTTTTGAGGGTCATATATTCTAGACCGGTGGGCAATGGTTTCAATTCTAGGGGATCTTGTTTGGATTTTTCAGGAATTTCCAACTTCCCCCAGTTGATGTTTTCAAGGTTAAGGCTTGGAAGTTGGCAGAAGACTTGTTCTAGTGCATCTATGATTTCGATGTAAGCACAAGTTATTCCCTCAGTTAGTTCCATGCACGTTAGTGAGTTACTCTCTTGATCAACTATCAGCCACTGGGTGTCTTCTTGTCGTGTGGGTACTGCATATAGGCATTTTTGTATGTTAATGTCTTGTGCACATCGGGTTCATGCAAACAATGCTAAACTTTGCACAACCCATGATCTCTGCATGCAATTGCACCCTGTATCACTGTATGCAATGCATGGAACCTTCTTCTTCTTGATCTTTCTAAAAGTGTTCTCCTTATATATTTTTAGGGAACGATCATGGATTCCTAGGCATGCATCTATAGTACTTAGCCATGCCCTTCCCATTATTTTTGGAAAGTTCCCTTTACCGTTACTCAGTTTTATCACTAGGAAATCAGCTGGGTACGACCACCCACGCACAGTGGTGACAATGTCCTCAATCAATCCCAAGGGAACAGTGATGGACTGGTTGGCCAGCTCTAGGCGAATATTGCTCTTCCTTAATGGAGGCAAGTTCCATGCTTTATACATTTCTTATGATATTAAGTTGACTCCAGAACTTGAGTCCAGAAGAGCTTTGCATGGCTCATTCCTAGTGATTTGGAGATAGATTAGGGGGCTTCCAGGATCAGAGAATTTCCTGGGAAGGTGGCCAACCTTAATCTAGTCGGTAACAACATGTGTTAACATAACTGTATACATTGACCTCAGTGTTTGGTTTGAAGAGAGCTCTAAATTCTTATTTGATGGGGAGGCATTCAAAGGTTCAACCGCTTATGGTTGTAAGGGCTTGGTTGGACTGTTGGTTTTGAAGAAAGGTCTTTTCTTTATACAGTTATCAAAATCAATAGTGGGTTGAGGATTTATAGCCCTTGTGGCATTGCGTTGTTGCGGTTGAGTAGAGAGTTCCCCTTGCATTGCTGGAGCGGGTGGTAATGGAGCTATTGGTGTGAGAGCTGCGGGTGGATTTGAAGGATGGTATATTTGTGAGTTATCTTCCCTAGGAGAAGGAGTTCTATAATACTCATGAGCTTAGTAGTGAGGTTGTGGTGTAATGTGACTAACAGAGTCACGTGGAGAGATTGGATGCTGCACATAGTAGCCATATGGGTCAGGTTGCCGGTATGGGTATTGTTGCCTTGGTGGTGGCATCCCCCATGACTGTGGGTATTAGCATTGTTGATGTTTCTCAATAGGTTGTGGTGGAGTTCCACTTGGATAATATGTTGAAGGTTGGTGGAACTGCCTTGGGTTACCTTGGGGATAAGGTAACCGTCAAGGTGCTTACCGTTTATTTAGTCATGGGTTGAGTGCATAGGCGGCAGACTCTTGTAGATGTGAGATCACTAGGCAACATCCCTTAGGATTGTCTTATTGGCATATCTCGCATCCACCATATTTGTCCATGTCTAAATCCACAACCTCTTCTGTGATGGCCATTTTCCCCTTACCCTTGTTATGTGCATTGTCCACTTCTCTCTTTTTCTTTTTGTCGTGGTCACTACCTTGCTCCCTAGACTCCTCTACAATTTTAAGAACAGTTTCAAACCTA
>MNCI01006946.1:95471-113985 GCA_015680685.1 Gnetum montanum | reverse complement strand
GTCCGTTTGATGATATGCGTTTGTGGGATGATAGTCCCTTATGTCATGGTCACATGCAATGCATTCTATGTATAAAAGTGGCATGCCTATTCATGTGAGAGCACGAAGGAGCATGTTGGGGACTGATTGGTCTGGAGGCAACACTATGTTACCCTCCAAGTCTCTCCAACGCAGTTATTCATCTTGGTGGAGAATAAAGGTGAAATCAAGTACATATTCATCGAAATGAGTATATAGCACACAAAATTGTTGAGGAACTGGCGGATTTTGATTACGTGTATCATGCCACCGATTGTCTCTTGTGTTAATCCTAGATGGTGAAGTGCTCTTATGTGAAGAAGAAGACATCTTATTTTGTTCGGTGTGCAATGTATTGTTGTCTTGTCTTTGTTTAATTAACCCTAAGGGTTCGTTCTAAGATTCCAATGATATGAATGATTTCCTATGTTCTATGTAGTGCACAAACAACTAAGTTCTCGGTAACGGTGCCAATGATGAGTGGTGAGGTACCCCTACACTCAAACATACGAATACGAGCATTTCATGCATGATCCGATTGAACTCCAAGGACTAAGTGCTTACGTGCCTTAATGGAACACTTAGGGTTAATTAATCGTTGTCTTCCCAAACTTACTTGTATTGTCACGGTTGTATGGTTAAGTAAGCTTGAGGTATATGATTTTTATAGCTTTTGTCTTTTTTATGTCTTCTGCTAATAAAGGAGAGGGATAGAGAACTAAGTGGCTAACTTACATTAACTATTCATTAACTAGTTTCTAAATGTTCCTAACACCAATATCCATTCCCACTTGACGTACACATCTTGAACCAGTGCAACGCTGCTGGGATTACCAAACACTAATCGTTACTGGGTTAGTAAGCACTACACGTATGCTTGAAGCGGTCGTACTGAGTGTATTTAACTAAGGGGGTTGAAGGTTGAGAGAAATATTAGTTAACTAGGAAAGCATTAAACAATAATTAATTACTAATTAGCTTAATTTTTATGTTGCAAGGTTTATCATAAAGTTCATCTTTATTGCCATACACAAAATTGTGCTCAGGTATAAATTATTCGAATAAAGATTCGTTCACTCTATGACTCCTACTGTGGGCACAAAGAAATAATTCTAACTCTAGAATGACTAAACTGCAAGAATCTGGCTAAGGGTCTAAGTCTAACTACCTTGGAACCAAGGGTGCTACCTCCTATTTATAGAAGATGAGGCAGGATGCGATATCGCGTATGCGATATCACGGCTCATCAGATGCCATAGACAGTACGATCATGATGAATCCCTACTCGCTACCCAAAGTATGCTAGATATAACTGAGGCTATTAGAATCCCAAAGAGGCACCAAAAAGATAGTAGGATCAAAAGATTGGACATGAACAATATCCCATGATTTGAAGGGGGATACAACACTGATCCTTAAAATCATTTGCAAGCATTTCACGATGCATGTGCCTTGCAAAACATAGAAAATGAGTAGCAAAAACTCAATTTGTTTCCATGGACACTAATTAAGGAAGCGAAAAGTTGGTACTAGTCCTTAGAATTGGAATGTATTCGTCGATGAAGTACCATGTTAGAATGGTTTAATGATAAGTATCAAACATACTCCTAAGTGTCCAACCTACGAAAGCAAATTCAAGGATGGAAACAAGGAGGACATGAACCCTTGGATGCTACCATGGATTGATATTATGCAGTATTACATTGTTGCCCAGGCCATGGTTACTCATAAAGGGAACAACTACACCATCTCTTAGATGGGCTTAGGCACAAAATGTGACAAACCCTTGGGACTTATGCCCAAGGAAGGCTATTTGAGCTTAGGATCCATCAAGTACAAAGATTGTTGGAGAAAGTTGCTAAAGAGGAAGGTGAGTTAAGGAAAAGAAAGAGTGTAGAAGAATATAATAGAGATCCTTCCCTCTGAAAGAATGAAGTTAGATTTTGTGAGGATGAAAAAGAGTCACCAGTTGAAGAGATTGTGAATAGGAAAACCTTGCCCATTCAAAAACTTACATTGAAAGTATCAACAAAGGTGGACCAAATGTGAGACTCCCTAGATAATAGATTTCAAATAGTTCTCAAAATAGTAGAGGAGTTTAGAGAGGAAGGTAGTGAACAAGAAAGGAGAAAAAAGAGAGAAGCTGAATATGCATGTAACAAAGGTAAGGACAAAGTTGCCATCATCGAAGAGGTTGTGGATTTGGATAAAAAAAGTGATGGTGGATGTAAGATATGCCATTCTGACCATCCTAAGGGATGTTACCCTATAATATCACATCTGTAGGAGTCTAGGGTGTATGCACTCAACCCACGATTAAACAGAAGGCAAACACCTGAAGGTTACCTTATCCCCAAGGTAACCCAAGGTAGTTCCACCAACCCTTGATGTATTATCCAAGTGGAACTCCACCACAACCAAATGAGCAGTATCAACAGTGCCAACACCCATAATCATGGGGAATGCCACCACCACATCAACAGTACCCTTATCGTCAACCCGACCCGTATGGATACTATGTGCAGTAGCCAATATCTCCACATGACTCTCCTAGTTACGTTGCTCCCCAACCTCACTACCAAACCCATGAGTTGTATAGAACTCCTTCTCCTAGGGGAGATGTTCCAGAAACATACTATCCTTCTCATCTAGCTATATCTCTTCCATTCTTAACTCTATTACCACCTGCTCCAGCCATGCAGAGTGAACTCCCTACCTAGATGCAACAACGTAACGCTACAAGGGCTGTTGATTCTCATCCTACTATTGGTTTAGAAAATCGCACAAAGAAGAGATCTTTCTTTAGGACCAACAATCCAACCAAGTCTTTATAGTCACAAGTGGCTAATTGTCCAAATTCCTCACAATCATTCGAGACTTTGAAACTGCCTTCAAACCAAAGCCCACATTCAACGTACATGGTCATGTTGACGCATGCCATTACCGATTGGATTAAGGTTGGCCATCTTCCCAGGAAATTCTCTAATCTTAGGAGTCCTCTTATATATTTACAAATCACTAGGAATGAACCTTGCAAGGCTCTTTTGGATTCAGGTTTTGGTGTCAACTTAATCTCTCAAGAAATGTACAAAGCCTGGAACCTGCCTCCACTAAAAAAGAGTAACATTCGTTTAAAGTTGGTCGACCAGTCCATCATTGTTCCATTAGGACTAGTGGAGGACATTGTTACCATTATTTATGGATGGTCGTATCTAGTCGACTTCCTAGTGATTCAAGTCAACAACTGTAAGGGGTACTTCCCAATCATAATGGGAAGAACATGGCTAAGCATAATTGACGCATGCCTAGGAATACGTGATCTTTCCCTAGAGATATCAAAGAAAAATATGTTTGGAAAGATCAAGAAGAAAAACGTTTTGTGCATTACATACAATGACATAGGGTGCAGTTGCGTGTAGAAGTCTTGGTTTGTACAATGTTTAACATTTCCTGCATGCAACCAATGTGCACAAATAACTAACATACTGTTAGCGACTGTTTGGGACGTGATCGCCAACGAGTGTCCTTGAACAGGATTTAGGTGCTTGTTGGTCTCTGGTAACACCAAAGCCCAGATACCTCCAAATAGACTCAGTGGTTAATGTAAGTATGTGTGTGTGCTGTTGTGGTGTGCGGTTGTGAAAAATGAAACGATTGCGTTGTGTGTAAACTACAAATGACTTATCTTAAAGAGATTCAGCCAACTTTGCCAAGTACTGTGAGTTGTTGAGAGTTCGTATTTTGTTTAATTGCCTAGTCTATGCGATCCTTATAATACCTACTTGTAACAAATAAAATTTTGTAAAAACATTTGAGCACAACTNTTTACAACAATCTCAATAGCAGTTCTTATACATTGCACAATAATAAAATTGACTACTAAAATGCTCTTAAGGCTTTCAAACACAAGCTCTTCTATGGAAAAATTTTAATAGAAATTTTCTATCGTGCAACAAGAACAATAAGAGCAATCTAAAAATCCCAAAATTACTTGCCAAGCATGATACTATCTAAATCACTAGCTAAACAATTTTTAAAAAATAAATAATAAGCATAACTCACAGGACTATGACAAATAGGCTGAAATCTTTTCTTTAGCAAGTCATCTTACAAGCAATCTTTCATAATGTCTTGTTTACAATGCTCTTCCCAAGACCCAAAGTGTGTCTCCAAGTGAGAGCTCATAGTCCGCCCAAGTGCGATCCCGTTTTCTTCTAACCCCTAAAGCCTTTTTATAGGTTTCAAAAGGTAGTTAGATTCTAAAATATCTTAGCTAACTTCTCTCCCAAGTAAGGAAGTTATAACTTGCCCAACAAGTTAGGAGATATTACTTGCCCAACAAGTTAGAAGATTGCTTGCCCAACAAGTTAGGAAGTTGTAACTTATACATAAAGTTAGGAGAAAATTATGCTAACATTGGCATGTGTAAATATTACAAATATTGCTTTTATAAAAAATAGCCTATATAATAATAATTTAAATTTTTTTTTTAAAAAAATTCAAGATCTCCAATGTATTTTAATTATTTTATTTTTAATTGTCAAATATCATCACCCACCGTGTATAAAGCCTTAGTAATTTTTAAACACAGGAGGTGGTAGTAAGAAAATAATTCAACATCCTCCTTCATGTAGACGTTGGTGGTGGCGGCAGCCAATTCTTGTAAGCTTTTGTAAATAAATTATCTGCATTTGCACTTTAAACCCACATAAAATTTGCTGTTGGCTTCTTTGGAAAAATGTTGTTTGTTGGAAAACGAAATTTAAATTTGGTGGTGGCTCAAAATGTGAAGTCCGAATGTGAAGGAGCTAGGGCTGGAACTGCCGATAAATAGTTTCAAATTATCCTGCCCTGCCAAAATCATATATCAATTGCCACCGCGAAAGAAGGCTCTACTACCGCGTTTGGTAATGTTGTCGTAAATGATTTTTTGTTTCAATTTCGATTTGCCCTGTGAGTGTGAGATCTTAGGTTCTTTGCCATGTGCTTTGATAATTTTATCATTTGGCTGCACATCGGGTCACGCTAATGTGTTTTTTGATGAGCGATCTTTCTATCTTTCTTCTGGATCTCTGATTCTTGGCAGATCCATGCGTGATTCTTGCTTGGTCTTTTCTTGGCATTAGTGGCATGCTTTGGAAAGCGTGAAAGTTTCCTTCTTGGGGATGCACTCTCGAAAGCATGCATGTTTCTTGCTGTAGAGCGAGGATAGGCGTGCCAGGTGTTTGTTACGCTCACGCGTGTGCAGCTGCATGAAGTGCTTCTTGAGATCCAAGTTTGTGCGGCATTTTCGACAACAAACACTACACATGTAGCTCTGCTGCTGCTTCGCCACTGCAAGGCCCTTGCGCTCCAGGTAATCTAGCTCTTGCATCTGTTGCCGCTCCACCACAACGTGCTCTGGAACGTGGATGAACGCATGCCAATTCGTGAATGCCGCAACTTCAACTACCTGACCTAGCTTCTGCTCTGCGCGCTTTACCACCATGGCCGCCTCGTAGGGAGCAACCTTCGACGATTTGTTGTCGAGGTCCTAGTATACTGCGACCTTTTTGCATGATGTCTGTTGTCGAGGTCTTCGCTGGATTCCAAGAGCTCGCTAAAAAGCTTGCCCCTGCTGCTTTTGTTGCTTAGGTTTTTGCCATCGCAGAAATCGGTAGCTGCAGCTTGGTTTCATCGCTAACGTGGATGTAGGGGCACTGCAGCAGTATCGTCGCTAGCATTGCTCCGTAGATTTTGTGAATTGGCTAGAAGACGTAGCTGCAATCAATCCTTCATTTTAGAGAGCTTGAGTTGATAACACAGAGTAAGACCGGTTCTGGAGTTCCTCTAGAGAACTTGGAAACATGCATACGCTGAAAATATACTCTTGTTCTCCCTTCATGTTCCATTCACATTCTGACATGCTTTAACACTTCTGGTTTCTTTGAGAGAACTTATCCCTTTGTTCTCATATCCCTGTTTTCTATGACTCGCAAAATATCATCTACCAAGAAATCAATGTTCTAGGAAGCTTTCACAGAGAAATGACGCTGGATTTTTCTTTCCTTTTCTTTTGTCCTTTTGTTTGTTCTTTTTTTAAAAGGCTCATCCATAAACATCCAAATGAGATTATGTATATTAATAAGACACAAGCATCATATTTTTCATTTGAATATTTGTTATTTTAATCATGTTCTCTATCATTGCCTTTTTCCAATATTTACTTTTGTTGTTCCATGAAATGGCCAAATGTGCCAACACATATGAAGATGCCTATATGCAGCAGCCACAAGATAGGAAGGTACCCAGTGGTTGACAAATGACCAAGAGAGAAACTCAACTATGTGCATGGAACCAACTGAGGATTTGACTTACGCTTACATCGATAGCATAGACACATTAGAGCAAGTCCATTACCAACTTCCAAGTCTCGACATTGAAAATATCAACTGGGAGAAGTTGGAAATCCCTAACAACTTTAAGCAAGAGCCCTTGGAGTTAAAATTGTTGCCCACTGGTATGGAGTACACATTTCTCAAAAATGGAAAACTGGTGATTATTAATGCTAGGCTCACTCCTCAACAAAAAGAGAGATTGCTGAAAATGGTGAACAAATGGTCGAAAGCCTTCACTTGGTCATATCCCAAATTAACTAGAATCGGCCCTAGGATATGCCAACATAGGATTTACATTGACCCCTCCATGAAGCCTTGATGACAACTGCAGAGGCAATTGAACCCAAAGTTGAAGCAAGTGATTAAAGAAGAAATTGAACAACTTCTAAAAGTTGGGTTCGTCTACCCCATTGTTGATAGCGAATGGGTTAGTCCATTAGTTATTATGATCAAAAAGGGAGGTAAATGGAGGGTGCGTATGGACTTTAGGCTACTAAACATGGCAACATTCAAAGACCACTTTCCATTGCCATTCGTCGACCATGTCTTAGACACCATTGTAGGGCATTGCTACTATAGTTTTCTAGATGGATACAGTGGATACAACCAAATCCAAGTAGCACCAAAAGACTAAGCCAAGACCACATTCACAAGTCCTTGGGGGACATTTTCATACAAAAAGATGTCGTTTGGCTTGTGCAATGCTCCTGCAACGTTTCAACGTTTGGTTCTAAGTATCTTCCACCAGCAAATAGGAAATGGTATGGAGGTCTTCATGGATGACTTCTCCACCTACAGAGTGAACTTTGATCAAGCCTTGGATTGATTAAAGCAAGTACTAAAGCAGTGTGTTGAAACCAATTTAAGGCTCAACTGGCAAAAAAGCCATTTAATGGTCTAAAAAGGCATAGTATTAGGGCATAAGATTTCACAAATAGGGATAGAGGTAGACCTCGAAAAGATTAAAGTCATCCAAGAAATCACACAGCAACTTGAAACTGTAAAAGACATTTGATTGTTCCTTGGGCACACTGGCTATTATAGGAGAATCATAGAGAACTTTTCAATGGTTGCCAAACCATTGGTTGAACTAATGAAAAAGGACATACCTTTCGAATGGACTAGAGAATGTGAGTTAGCTTTTGAAACTTTAAAATAGAAGCTTGTAGAAACACCTATTCTACAAGCTCCTAACTAGTCCAGACCATTCACATCATGACTGACACGTCCAACTATGCTTTAGGAGTCACATTTACATAGTTAGATGACCAAAAAAGTCCTTATTAGATCCATTGTGCAAGTAGGAGTATTGTTGGTGCACAACTTAACTAAACCACAATGGAAAAGGAATTAATGGTTGTGGTGTTTACACTAGATAAGTTCAGGTACTATGTATTGGGCTATAAGGTATTTGTACACATAGACCATAGTGCAATTTGGTTCTCACTAAATAGAACAATGGTGAGCCCTCGCATCATACGATGGTTCATAATCGTACAAGAGTTCGATCTTATGATGATAGATTGTAAAGGCACCGAGAACGTTGTTGCTGATCATTTATCTTGATTAAGATGGGACAACAAAGAGGATGAATATCCACTTTCTGATCACTTTCCTAATGAATACCTCTTTGCAAGTGCAATAAATAATCAATTAACCATGGAAAAAAATTGGTATAGTAGCATTCTTACCTATCTCCTTACACAAAAAACACCACAAGAGTTGGATGCTAGAAAGAAACAACAATTTCTTCACCGAGCCAAATATTTCATGGAAATCAATGGACGCCTTTACAAGGTATGTCCCGATGGCTTGGTTCGATGGTGTGTTCTCAATGTAGATTAATTAAGAGTTCTCCAAGATGCACATGAAAACCCTTGTGGGGGTCATTACGCTAGGAAATGAACAACCATTAAAATATTACTTGAAAGATATTATTAGCCTACATTGTTCTAGGATGCTCATCATTTTGTCCAATCTTATGAGCACTGCCAATGTGATGGGGGAATGACTGCTAAGACGAAGGGTCCACAATAATGGATTCAACCTTTAGAACCCTTCTACATATGGGGAATTCATTTTATGGGGACTATTACACCAATGTCCAATGGGAAAGCCTACATTATTGTTGTTGTTGACTATTTCACCAAATGGGTAGAAGTAGCCGCTATTATGGATTATACATCATTTACTGCTGCACGATTTGTTCAACAACAAATTGTTAACAAGTTTGGCATGCCTCATGCACTTATTTTTAACAATGACACACATTTTACAGGTGCAAATTTTTGAAAGTTGATGCAACACTTAGGAGTTGAACACAAACTGACTACACCATACCATCCTCAAGAGAATGGTCAAGCCAAAGTAAGCAATAGGGAGATTATGAAAATATTGACAAGAACCATTAACAAATATAGGCGAGACTAAAGCACCAAATTGAATGATGCTCTTTGGGCATACTGCTCTACATGGAAACTCCTTATAGGCTACTCTCCCTATAAGTTAGTGTATGGAAAACTCCCAATGTTTCCTATTCAAGCAGAACTCTATACACTATCTACGACATGTGATCTCAACCTTGATCTTAATCTAGCACAAAAAGAATGGTTAATAAATCTTAACTTGCTAGATGAGAATTGATTATTCACCCTATCATCTAATGAATTCCACAAGGCTGTTAATAAATGGCATCATGACCTGAAAATTAGAAAAGTTAAGTACCAACTAGGAGGTAAGGTTCTTTATTGGAACCCCACACATGTGCCACAATGCACTAAATTTCAAATTCTGTGGGAAGGAACTTATATTATTCATGAAACTTTTCCTTTAGGAGCCATGATGATTTACAAACCTGAGAGCCTGGATAAGAAATTTTTGATCAACATCCAACAAGCCAAACCTTTCCATGAGCCTAGAACAACTAGTATCCATACTACCTCTGTTGGTGGACAACCCTGCTCACTATTTTGGATCTCCTTCCTCTAACTCAGTCGTGGGGGAGATGGCCACTAGCGTTAACCATTCTAAGCCCTCAACTCTTTTTTGTATTTTTGTTTTACACATCTTTTCAATTTTACGGATTTTTGTTTTACACCATTGTTTACATTCTTATTATTTCTTTGTTTGATTTACTTTCATTCATCATATAATAAGTGCTCA
Organism: Gnetum montanum; assembly: GCA_015680685.1. NCBI lineage: Eukaryota > Viridiplantae > Streptophyta > Gnetopsida > Gnetales > Gnetaceae > Gnetum > Gnetum montanum. The sequence continues at coordinate 104,428 of MNCI01006946.1, read as the reverse complement.
TGATGGTGGGTTAGACTACAATAATTTTGATTGCTAATGTTTGGTTTTCACCTTTGATCTTCAATTTTGATACTAAGATATGGTTCTTTTGATAAAACAAGCAATGAGTCCACATCGTCCATTCATCCATTCAATGTTGTGGTCTCCTTTGGCTTTGGAACTGTACTGTCCCTTTTTCTAAATAAACTTATTAATGAATTTGTGACTTGGTATTCTTCAATCTAAGGAAGGATTGAATGGTTGAAAAGGGTGTGACTTCAAGGGGATTCGATGCACTTGTGCTGGCTGTTCTCTTGGGTACTTGGATGCTTTTCATGGGTTTTCTGCCATTCTGCTATTGATCAAATATCAGGAAGTTAAATGAATCTAAATGAGTCTTTGCATAGTGTGGTTCTCATGCAACAAAAAAAAAGAAAAAGAAAAAGAAAAAGAAACTAGTGGGAATTCAAAGCACACCCCTTAGACATAATAAAGAAACATGGGCCACAAACACTAGTTATGGCACTGGAAAGAAATGTTACCCATGCTTGAAGGTTCCCTCTACCTAATGCCCTTTCTCGCTTCCTATTTCTCAATATTTCTCTCCTTGGAATGGTGGTAACTCGATGGACATATTCTTGTTGCTTCATGAGGATGGGTTGGTCAAATGTATTGATCCAAGGTCACTGGATGTGGTTGATGAATCCGAACTAGCGATGAATTTTATTCAGTTACCTTAACCACATAATACACAAGGGACTTTACACAACCTTTCTCTTGGGATTCCATTCTATGTCCTCCTCCCCTCCCATATTTCTTTCCATATTCCACCTCATTGCTAGTTTCATGATTAGTCTACATCTTGGTTGATGCATTGTTAGTCTTCGGTAAATTCTTGTACGTAAGTTCTTAACCTTTGTTTCCATATGTCATTCCAAGAGCCTACGGGCTCTTTGGTTTGTGAGTCTATCAAGGCATAAAAGGCTTGAGCCTACTTTGGGGAGGATCCACTTGCATTCCTTTTTGGTGCAATTGTTAGGTTCTTTCCCTTAAACATTCTTTACAATCAATCATTTCTTGTTTCATCCGCATCCATGACATCCATCTTATTAGCTTCACTGTTGTTACTTCCCTAATCTTCATTGTTCCTTTAGTTTTTCCACCCTATCACTAGCAAAGGTTCACTTTTAGTTGTGAGGGCCCTATCACAAATTTTTCCATTTGATGACCTATCTCACCCCTACACCTTGGGTAGTTATGAATTAAAAACCTCTAACCCAATATCTGCCCTACCCACAACCTAGCCAATGTGCTTATATTGAGGCAAGGTATCAACTACATTATGGCTTATCTATATTTGCTAATTCATGACTGTGTTGTATGTGCAGATGGTGATTACACGAACAATGGACTGGGATAGGAGGAAGCACTCAAGATGGACTGGAGTTGGAGCATTTACGCAAGGAAAAAGTTTGGTCATGTTGCGATGGATGAACAATGGAGTGCACATTTCTAGCATTGGCAGCAACATGCCTCATTTTCTTCTCTCTCTCTCTTTCTCTTCAAGATATCAAATGAGGGTATGGATGTCATCTATGTACAATGTTCACCACAAAGGATGTGAACACCAATGTTGTAATATGTTTGTCAATCCGTTCACTAGGCACTTTGAGTCTATTATTCCCTATCGCTGTCAATTCTCATTCAGGCAATAATCCCATATGTTCTCAATATTTTTTAAGGAACTCAAGGATGAGTTTTCATTCAATTGTGGGGGTATGATGAGCTGCGATATCAGGTACATGATATCGAAGCCTTCCAAGCGATATCGGACATCCAATATCGGGGCATGTCTTGTTGCCTATAAATAAGAGGTGAGCACACTTGGTTTGGCAATAGTTGGTTAATTAGTCTTAGTTCCTTACCCAAACTCTTGCGTTTTTTCCTTCTCAGAGTTAGAATTATTTCTGAGTGCCTACAGTAGGAGTCATAAAGTGAATGGATCTTTATTTGACCATTATGTACCTGAGCACACTTTGTGGCCGAAAATAAAAATGAATTTTGGGATAAACATTGCAGTATTTAGAAGTTCTTATTTAATGTTATTTACAGTTATTTAATGCTTTCCTTAGTTAATTAATGTTCTCTATCTCTCCTTGTTAACTCCCCCACATAAGCACACTCAATACAACCACTTCGAGCATTCATGGAACACTTGGTAACCTAGTAACGATTAGCGTTTGGTAATCCCAATAGTGTTGCACTAGTTCAGGATGTGGATGGCAAGTGGGAACGGATGCTGGTGTTAGGACTAGTTAGAGTATAGTTGATTAGTTAAATTAAATTGGTTACTTAATTAGTTTACTTCTCCCTTTATAGCACCAAGACATAAAACATAAAAATATATAAAAATCATATACCTCAAGTTTACTTAACCAAACAATTGCACTATACAAGTAAGCTTGGGAAGACAATGATTGACTAAGCCATCTGGGTTTTGTAAAGGTGCATAAGCACTTAGTCCTTGGAATTTGACTAGATCATGCGTGTACGCTCGTATTCGTATGGTTGACTGTAGGGATACCTTGCCGCTCATCAGCCTCCATTGTGAAAGTAGTAATCAATGTTTGCTTTCCACTTCTCTAGGATATAGCCCCTCTAGCTAGCATAAAAACATAACCAGATATGGATTTTTGTGAATCAACATAGCTAACAAAGTCTAAATCGAAGTAGCCAGTCACCTCTAAGAAGTCAGTTCATTTATACATAAGCATGTAGTCTTTTGTACCTTGAAGGTACCTCATCACTTTCTTTGCAATGCTCCAGTGGTTAATACCTAGATTACTTTGATATCTACCCAACATTCCCATAGCAAATGCAATGTTAGGTCTTGTGCAGACCTGAGCATACATAAGGCTTGCAACAGCTGAAGCATATGGAATGTTGCTCATCTAACTCTTCTCTAAATCATTCCTAGGTCACTAGTTCAAATTGAACCTATCACCCTTCATAATGGGTGCTATACTTGGTGAACAATCTTTCATCTGAAACCTCTCGAAAACTTTATTAATATAGGTTTCATGCGACAGTAAAAGAATACATCTAGATCTATCCCTGTGGATCTAAATGCCAATGACATAAGATGCCTAACCCAGATCCTTCATGTTAAAATTATTATAGAGAAAATGTTTCACCTCATATAGAAATCCACTATTATTGGTCGCAAGAAGGATATCATCCACATATGGAACAAGGAAATAGATTTTGTTCCCACTGACCTTCTAGTATATACATTGATCCATGATGTTTTCTTCAAAACCAAATGAAGTGATGATATCATGGAATTTTAAGTACCATTGGTGAGAGGCCTGTTTCAATCCATATATGGATTTCTTGAGTTTGCATACTAATTTATCACCGTCACTAGAGAAAAATCCTTCAAGTTCTTTCATATAAACCTCTTCCTCTAGATCACCATTAAGGAATGCTATTTTCACATCCATTTGATGTAATTGAAGATTAAAATGGGCAACCAATGCCATGATAACACAAAGGGAGTCCTTCTTAGATATAGGAGAAAAGGTCTCTTTATAAGCTATTCTGTCTTTCTGAGTGAGCCCTTTAGCAACAAGTCTGGCCTTATATCTTTCAATGTTACCCAATGAGTCTTTCTTAGTCTTGAAGACCCATTTACATCCAATAGCTTTTACATCATTAGGCAACTTGACAAGATCCTAGACTCCATTAGATGACATAGAGTTCATCTCATCTTTCATGGCATCATATCACAAGTTAGATTCCTTACAAATCATGGATTGTGAAAATGTTTTGGGATCATTTTTGACTCCTATGTTGTAGTCAGACTCCTATAGATACACCATATAGTCACTAGGAATTGCTGATCACCTTACTCAAGTAGATATTTTTAATGTTGGTTCATCATTCTCTTGAGGATCATGATGTTTAATAGGCTATTCAGTAGGGTCTAGTATCTGTTGTTCAGCTAGATCTATTACTTGATTAGTAGTTTGTGGAACTTCAATGACTAGTTGTTGTTCATTACACATTTGTGCTCTAGGAATATTGTGCACAATAATAAGTCTATCATTTGAAGTGGTGGGTTGAGCATCTGTATGATCTATCTCAGGAATAATGTTTCCAGATCTACTACTCCCATTAATTAAGTCATTCTCAAGAAATTTAGCATTTCATGATTCCACAAACCTAGTAGTATGTGATGGGCAATAAAATATGTATCCCTTAGACCATTTAGCATATCCAAAAAAATACCCACTTATGGTCCTTAGGTCTAGCTTTTTTTCTTGTGGATTATAGACTCTTACTTCAAACAAGCATCCCCAAATGCATATATGTTACAAACTTGATTCCCAACCTTTCCATAATTCAAATGGTGTCTTTGAGACAACCTTGGTTGGAACTTGGTTTAATATATACACCACTTTCTTGAGAGCTTCAGTCCACAAGGACTTAGGAAGCTTAGAGCTGCTAAGCATACTCTGCATCATGTCCAATAATGTTCAATTTCTTCTTTCTGCCACACCATTTTGGTCTTGAGAACCAGGCATAGTGTGCTGGGCAACAATTCCATGCTCTTAAAGAAACTTAGAAAATGGACCAGGTGCTTGTCCATCATCAGTATATCTACCATAGTATTCACCATCTCTATTAGATCCCACTAACTTTATTTACTTACCACATTATTTCTCTACTTTAACCTTAAACACCTTAAAGGCATCTAAAGCTTTGCTCTTATTATAAAGCAGGTAGAGATACATATATTGTGAATAATCATCAATAATATCTAGACTACAAATATATATATGTATGATCTCTAATATGTCTAAACTCCTGTTGGCACCATTCTTTGATATATTGGTATGCTTTCCTTTATGCAGTCCACACAAGTGTCAAAGTTAGTAAAATCTAGAGTACTAACTACTCCATCATTTACTAATCTCTTTATTCGCTCAATAGAGATATGTCCTAATCTATGATGCCACAACATAGAGGATTCATCATTCATAACACATCTCTTAATGCTAGCATGATCATGCATAGAAGTATAAGAAGTTTCATTTTGTAAATTAATTTTGAAAAGACCATCTATCAATGTACCACTTCCAATAAGTTCAAATCTATAATATAAATTGAATATAGTGTCTAAAAAATTAAAGAAAAATCCTAATGATACAAGCCTTAAACCAAAATTAAATTTCTTGAAAAACTTGGAATATAAAATGTTGTTTCAAATTCTAAAACAAAACCACTGCTTAAAATTAATTTGCATGTTCTAATTGCCTCTACATGTGAGTGCATCTTATTACCTAAATAGATGCATGACTCACTTCCCACTAGCTTCCTTAGGTTTTGCATCCCCTGCAAGGAATTGGTAACATGGATTGTAGAACCAGAATCAATCCACCATGTGTCATGGCCAACATCAACCATATTAGATTCAAAATAAACAAGTGAGAGTTGAGTACCTTTCTTTTAAATTCATTTATGATATTTAGAACAATCCTACTTTATGCACTCTTTATTTTTGTAGAAAAAACATCTAGATTCCTTCTTAATATCAGCTTGTGAATTTGACCTTTCACTTGTCTTTGGCTTGTTCTTTATTCTTTCCTTGTGTAGCCAGGTGCACACTCTCTTTCACTTCCATAGTAAGTCTCCTCTCTTCTTGCACACACATGGTCATTAGTTCATTGATTGACCATTTGTCCTTATGTGTGTTATAAGAAATCTTAAAGGATTCGTACTACGGTGGGAGCATGTTTAAGATGTAGCACACAAGGAAAAAATTTGACATCTCAACCTCAAGTGTTTTGAGTTGAGCTGCTATATCCCTCATTTGCATGATGTGCTCACACACACCACGAATTTTAGTGAGCTTCATAGATGAGAGCTTCATTATCAAGGTGCTAGCCAATTCCTTGTCTAATGACTTAAATTGTTCATCAATGGCCTTTAACAAAGCGCACACATTGTCATGTTGTTTTAGTGAACCACGCATACTAGTCAAGATCTTAGTTTTTATGAACATGACACAGAGGTGATTAGATCGCTCCCATTTTTCATAATTACTAATATCATTCGAATGGCTAATTGCTGTAACGACAGGTGGTTCATCCTTATGGATAGCATAATCAATGTTCATCCAGCCGAAATGAAGAAGAACTCTCTCCTTCCACACGTTATAATTATCACCCTTTAATTCAGGAATGTCACCTTTAAAATTAGAGTAGCTTATAGGTTGTACAAGTGCATAATTAAACATGATTATACCACTAAATTTGAGGTTAAAATACCATAAGACATGTTTACCAATGTAAATCATGAAAAATATGAATCAAAGGACATAAAATTGCTTGTGGGATAAATTTTAATTCTAATAGATTCATATATCCTGACGATGAAACTATTAAATTATATTCCTTTTCTTAATCCCTATTGTCAAATTAAGAAAAATAATAACATATCATCCTAATTAATCATATTAAATACAATAAAAATTCATGTGGGATAAAATTTATCATATTGCATATGATTAATCACAATTTTTAATGTTGTCTACCATATGTGATCCAAAAGCTCTTAGTACATAATTTTGCATAACTAAAGATGTTATGACTACTCTCTAATTATACAAAATTATATATATATCACTAGTTATAATTCATATGCAAAAAATGATGCATACATATACAAAAATATGCATAAAATTGATAAATTACCAAATTCGACATGGTATAAACATAAGTTTATCAAAATATTGAACAACTTTATGCATATCCAATTGTTACCACTTTATCAAAATTATTGAATGACTTGATGCTTATAACCTTAGAAAAAATACATTATGGATATGTGACTTTATCAAAACATATAACTTAAATGACACTTTTAAAATTCAAGTTACAACTACTTTGTGTTTCCATGACACGTGCAATAGAATCTCCATGACAAGCGCAATAGAATCTTTTCTTAAATATATTTAATGTACGCATATCAAATTGGTGAGTGTGATCCCTTTGCCCAAACCCTACACAAAACTTTACTAACACTGTACCTGTCATGTCATGCTAAGGGAAACGTTTTCGAGGGAGGTTGAACTTGTACCCGAGTTAATTCCAATTGAAGAATTTTCACTAAATTCCCTGTATTGTGATCCAATTTACAACGTGATATTCTGAGAAATTATGATGCATACATAAATCACAAAAATCTAGCTATCCGCAGAAATATTTAACAATGCTATCTCAGATTGCACCATCGTCAAAAACTACATCAAGACAAAGATCTAATTCTCTCTGATACCAAATGTAAAAAAATAATTGTGCAGAAAATCGAATTGCACAAGTGCACAAGTAATCAAAGTAAAGAATGTGAAAGCAAATGGAATTGACCTTCAGCCATTGATGCCTTCAATTAATTTTGGCATTCAGATTCTTCTTTCACACCGGTGCTCTACAGCAATGGTGTATGTAACCTCCAAGCGTCTGTGAAATGGATCAGAACTGCAATCCTGCTGTGATTCCTTGGTGCCTTTGTTCTCCTATCAAAAATGAATTTATAGGCCACAAAATCCGTTACCATGAGAAAAAATTTAAAAATAAGAGACCCAGAACCCCATTAAGATGTGAACCGCACCCCAATGCCAAAGCAAAAACGTGTTATTGGTTATCCGATGGAAGCCACCTTAACACCAACGCAGAAACGAGGAAGTGCTTGCATTATCAACAACGTGTAAACACATTGACATGGATTACAAACCAAAGCTATCACTATGATAAACTTAAACTTTTCTTCAATTGTTTTCCAAGGAGAACTATCAGGCAGAGGTGCAGAAGAAGCGCTTGTGTTCAGGCATTCTATGCAATCATCTTGGGACAGAAACTTCCAACACATAACCCATGCGAACATATTTGTTCTCGCTGATGGCACCGCCACGAAACCCTCTGCATAGTGGTGAGGCTGCTGTTTTGTGGGAATCGTCTATAGATTCATTATCAAATTCACCATAGCATTTTGAAACTACTTTGCGTCACCTTGGATGAGTTGGGTATTATGGATCTGAAAGATGTTGTTCATGTCAAGGGAGTGGGAAATGGAGTAAATGGACATGTCCAAGATGCTCTTGCATTTTTTCATGAAATGAAACCAGTAGCAGGTTTATGGCCGGGTCGTGTAACCTTTATTTCTGTTTTATTTGCATGTGCTCACGTAGGTCTGGTTCAACAAGCTTGGAAACATTTTCATTTTATGGATCGTGATTACTCAGTCACCCCCTATGCGCCGGAGATTCGCGATTCCGGACAAATTTTCACGAACGGTTCGCGTCGGATTCGGGAATTCGCGATGGGTACGTATTTCATAATTTCTAATGAAATTTTGTCTCATTGAAATGGTCACCTTGCCTTGCCTCGTGTTGTTCTTGCCTCGTATTGTTCTTGCCTTTATAGTGATATCTGCATTTTGCATTGAAATCTTACATATCTTCTCCTGTTGTGAATCATACCAAAAATTGTATTTCAAATTGTATTTCATTGTTAATGGCATCGACATGAGACGGACCACAGAAAACGAGTACGAATAAATAAACAAACACTATGGTAACCGAAGGCCGAAGGGGCAAGTATTGGTCATACGGAAATCAAGTTTTGGACGGGGCGTGCGAAGAAAACATTGCATGTGCATGGATTCGCCTGGCTTTGGGAGCATCAAAGGTTCCGCCATGACTCGCACATTCTCGCGTGTTTATTGTTCATTGCTGGTTTTTGCTCTTTTTCTCATAGGTCATGAACATGATGACGGATGGATGCTTGTTCAACTATTTTAAAAACTCTGTTTGCTTATAAAGCAACGAAGCCTACCAGCACATTGGCCAATGGCCATATGCAAGCTCATGGTGCTCTGTTTTACTTTCCCCTTCATCATGACTAGTGCCGATTTTT